>CAUJNA010003738.1:1030000-1102500 GCA_963377175.1 Effrenium voratum | reverse complement strand
TTCTGCTCGGCAAGGGCGTGGAAATTGCGGTTTGGTTTCCCTTGAACAAGTATTTCCCTTGGTCCCAATGTTATCCACAACACGAGGCCCTTTAAACCAACCTTCGAGAGGGTGCCCTCACAAAAAACACACACACACACACACACACATTTGGTCAGATTGAGTGTGAAATGCCTAAAGTTTGTCCATGAGATTCGATCAAACTTTGCTGTTGAGAGTCAATTTGGGAGTGACGCGGCGGGGACTCTACAAGAGTATTGTCACTAGGACGGACTCGCAAATTGCCCCATGTCCAACACGGCTAGTTTAGCAGCATATTCAGACCATGGCAAGCATGCTTGGTCTGGAGATCTTGCTGATCTTGTGGGCTGGATTCATTCAGCCGGACATTGAAAGTTGGTGCACGTGCGATGGCAGCTTCATGCGAAAGTTCCATGAGAATGACTGCGATAGAAGCATGCAAAACCATCAGCAGTTTGCTCAAAATTATTGTGATATCAATATATTCATTCAGTTGTGCAGTCAGATGTAGACATGTGTACGTATAATATGTATACATATATATATATATACACATGTTATACATAAATTGATATTTGAGATGCGAAACCAAGGCTGGACTTTCTTCACCGACACGACCTTTGCATACTTCAAGAGCTCGGATTGCGGACTTTCGCCGCTTGGCAATGTTGTCTTCGCCCTCCGGTGGTGTCCTTTCCGTTGTTTTGGCTGCTTTCCCTCAACGCACAAACAAACAAACAAGCAAACAAGAAGGCACCCTTCTCTCATGCCCTGGCCGTTGAGGATGTCCACTTTTTCCGAGAGCCCCAGTCCGATTGTGTTGCCGGGAAGGCACCAATTGGGAAGACACATGTTGGGGTTCGTAAGATTGCGGCGTGCCCCCTGTTCTGTGCCGAAATAGGAGAAGCAACAGGAAGTCAACCATGTTCACTCAAGCCAATCAGGGACCCGGGTTATGTTTGAAATCCTCAGTTGAAGAAGAGGGCGGTCCTGCCCCTGCCGGTTGTTCCCGGTGGTCCTGTCAAGCAGACCATTGAAGTCAGAACCGAGGTGTAGAACATGTTGTTAATTTTACCCAACGTGCGGGGGGGGGGGCAGGGAATTTTGCGCAGCCCTTTGAGCAGCCCTCTGTGGGCAAGTTGGGGCTGGTCGCAGGAGTGCTCGGCTTAGGTCTCGCGCCATCGCCGTGAACATGTGGGCTGCAGAGGCGCTTGCGATCGGACCTACTTTGGATGAGTTGAAGCCACATCTCAGGGTTACACAATACTTAGTTGTCCAAAGCCCACCTTTTACATGCTGGCTTTCCCCTGCTTGTTGTTTTTGAGACATGGGTGTGTGTGTGTGTGGATGTGAATATATATATATATATATACACGTATGCATGCGTGCGTGCGTGCATGCTTTGGTGTCTATGTCTGTTCGTGTCTGTGTTTGTGTGGGTGTCTGTGTCTGTGGGTCCGGCATTTTCGAGGCACAACTCTCAATTTGGGCGGGGTTCATGACAGAGGATGACTCCGTGGCAAAATTTGCTCTTGCTGTTGTCGCAGTCTGTTAGATTTATTGTTGCCCTTTGGGACCTGATTGAAAGGTGTCAGTTTGCGTTGGGCGCGCAACATGGTCAACCCCCCGCTTTTGGAAGTCGCGCAACGACTCGACCGATGTCGACCTTTCAGGGACGGTGCCACAGATCTGTCGGCACGACTTGCAAACTGCCGTCTGCTGACATGGAACTTGTCTGGAGCTTTGGGACCGCTTTCCTCCAACTTCTTCCACGTTAGTTGATAGAGTCACCAAGTGCGAAACTTCCCCCCCCCCCCCCAACACTCCCCCCCAAAGAAGTTAAGATCATGTTGGGGCTGGCAAAAGTAGTTGGGCCAAGTTAAGGCTACTTGAGCCTAACTGCCTCCAGCTTGCTCGATGTTCGGTTCGGCCAGGTGAGTTTCCCTGCCACCTTCACCCGCACCACCTGGTACGAGGCTGCGGAACCGGACTCGATTGATTTTAGATGCTGGTTGACCCCTGGCCCTCACAAAAAATCACGGAGTCAGAAATGATTTGTTTTTTCCGGGAATGGAATCTCCGTGCAACATATCACAAAAGCATGGTCTCCGACTAAACCACAAGGGTCCAAACTATGCTTGCTTTCTTGCAAATCAAGCGTGCTGCTGACGCTTGATGTTTGCGAAAAGATGCGCTTTGGTGCTGCTCTCTATGTTTTTAAGAGGGGTTGTACGGTCACACCAAGCTTAATGCGCAATTCATCAGATTCTTACATTAGGTAGTCTATCCCAGTATGTTTTCCATCCACAGACGATCATCTTGTTGTTTGGGTGCGTTTGTTTTGTGATTTTTTATGCATTCCTGGGGTCCCCCCATTTTGGACGCAGAACCTTAACACGTTGTTTGGTTGGTCCTACTCTGCCCGCCGTTTTTGTCCGCAGTCCGATGACGCGGCCCGCTTTGAGCTGAGCACTGCTCAGCTGGATTCGGTTCGGGAGCCCAAGGTGACTTCGCGTTTCGTTTTTGAGCGCCCGAAAGCCGCTTCCAACTAAGGCCGTTGGGGGTAACCGGGTAGGGGGGGTTGAATTTCCATATTGAATCGGATGTCTTTGGCCATTTGGGCAGGGGATTCGATTTTCCCATTGAAAATGGATGTCCTTGGGTCCTTGGGTAGGCAGGTCGATCTTCCCATTGAAATGGATTGGCCATTTGGGTAGGGAGGTTTGAGTTTTTTTGTATTGAAATGGGTGTCTTTCGCGAGTGGCATTTTCCACGGCTGAGGCTTACACTGCCCGCGCCTCTCCGTGCAAGAGCACTGGTGGCGGATGCATGGGTGCGGGTCTCAAAAATCGAACGCGCTTTTAAAAGCGGGACGAAAAAGCGTACGTGGCACGGGTGCAAAATGTCCCGTACCAAAACCCATGATCAAATGGGTGTGTCCTTTTTTGGAGGGAACCCTATTCTAGGTTGGTTTATATTGAGGGAACCGAAGGGAAACCTACGTGTGTTTATTTTTTTTGGGGGGTATTCCTATTTTGGCACACAGGCCAATAGTCCAGGACACCTCGGGTAGAGGCTATCTTGGGGGGCAACACACAACCAACGAGTTTTGTCGATTGTTTGATTGTGCTTTTAAGCGCAAGAAAAAGCAGATGTTCAGTATGTGCTTGAATTGTTTGGGCCCTGAATTGAAATACGGAGTTGGGCTCGCATTTTGTCAAGCATGAGTGCAGTCAAGGCCCAAACTCAGGTCAGAACAGAGCCAAAGAAGCCAGTTTTGGCGGGGATACTTCAAAGATGGCTTATGGCATTTTTATTTTCAGCACCCCTTGTTGGTTCGACATCCAAAAGGCAAACTTGTAAAGGAATGGACACAGGGGACTAAACAATCAGAGGGTAGTGCCGACTCCTGATTCATGCGCCCCTCAGTAGTTTGTCTCCCTGGAAATGCAAGCTCTCAGTCATTCATGAGGGGGGTTATACATCAAAGATCACCACTACCCCGAAGAAAAGCTGAAAGGCTCTTATTGATGAATATTGTAATATGTTTGTATATTTTACTATATATATACATGATCATATGTATATGTGTAGGTACACAATGGCAGCTGTTTCAATTCTGATCAGAACGTTGGCCCACCTTTACTTTAGGCGTGCTTGGCGTATATTCTTGTTGGGACCGTTGGTGAGTGACGTGCTTGGCCATGTCGGGGACATAGGTGCTGTTGGTTCAAACCATCCATTCGCGTGATGTTGGGGTCCCTGATTTTTGTGGACCTTTTCGATGGGGTTTCAGAGGACAACTAAAGAGATCCTGCATGGTGGCCACCGGGGCAAAAGCAAAAACTAAAGACGCACTCTGCAATCCGCCCGTGAGTCTGGTATCGGGTCTCCAAATGTGCGTGTGTGTGTTGTGTGTTGTGTGTGTGTGTGTGATGAGGGTACCCTTTTCACCTTATTAAGGGAAACCAAGATTTGACCACCGCCTGTCCTCCCCAACTTGGCGCTTCGGACCAAACCCCAGAGCAATCTCCGAAGGTGTTCCTGGGACAGGTTTTTAATGGGCCACTGAAGCCCCCCAAAGGCCCAGTGGTTTGCTTCCTGTCATTTTTTTTTTCTGGGGGTTTCCCCACTAAATACTCACCATGGCCAAAGATCTGCGACATTGGACCCCAGGCCTGGCCGCACACTTATGCCTCGAAGCTCCTTTATGGTTTTTGGGGACCTGCAATTTCTTTCTTGTTTCCACGGATTTGAGTGGGTTTTTTCGCCGGGCGAAGGTCTGGACCAGATGCTGCTCCAAGATACCGATGGTACGCTCACAGGAGAGATTTGCAACTTGAAAAGCAGTCCCGGGATCACACTGTCTGGCAAAACTATTATTTGGGTATGGGTCAAAATTAAACCACCAGGGGACCGCATTTTTAGTCCTTGGTTCCACTTGCCAGGGTGTGTCGTTGGGTACCTATTTTTGACCCGCTGCCATTTGGGTTGGGCAAAAGCTGAGGTAAGTTGGATGAAGCGCTCGAGAATCGTTCAAGAACTCACATGACATGTTGAGAGCTGCTGGAATGGTTCCGGATTCAACTCTAAGCCTGCGCATAGCACCTGCTTGGCCGGGTGGGGGTTGGGCATGAGTCTTAGACTTACGGAGGGCAAGGGCATCCCTCAAAATGGCAGCATGGGGATCCCAATGTCACGGAAAGGGGCACCCATTGTGGCCCACAACGGCGGCGTAATCTGAGGAGCACCCAAAAACTATGCCCCACAAAGCTAATGCTGCAGGAGGTTTGAACATGTTTGAACCCAGATTTAGCATGCAACGATCAGTAACATGTATCATAATTTTCTGTAGTAAGGGGAACAGCTGGGAATGACACAGGCCACTCTCACCAAACTACCAGTAGTCAATGGGTGTTGCTCACCAAATTCCGATGTCAGTTGACAAACACTATTGAGCATGGGGCAGTGATCCATGTCAACCTACCGCTTCCCCCCCGAAAAAGCCGCAGGAAGCGGCGCAGCCTATGGCTCCGTGGTGCCGTTGACGCCCCGCACGGACATTGTGCCGGGCGCCTGACTGGTCCGACCACTGCCCAATGGATGGTGGATAGATCCCTGGATCGCCAGTTGCGACGCTTTTTTCCATCGCCTTTACCCCAAGAACAAGCAGCAGCGACTGAAAAAGGCGATCGCAACTTGGCTATCTAGGTCCTATAGTTAGCAAAATCACTGCCCTTGTTCGTTTGGACGGCCAAATGGACGGTAGTCACGCGTAAACCATGAAGAAGTCTCGGGGTTCTGGTTGGTTTGCAGGAATTTGGGGGGCCCCTGACAGGTGCCCTGTAGCCCCCAAATCGGGATGATGGCCGGGTTCCGGCTGGTTAGGTTCAGGCGGGCGCTTTTGTTCTGTGCGGTTCGGGTTGTTGGGTTCTTTTCGCTTCGGTGTCAGTTTGAGATCGATTTGGTCCAAGACTAAGCTCGGGGGACCCAACCTTTGTGATCCAACCAGCTAGTCTGAAGTGAGCAGTGAGGCGCCAAAACGGAAATCCGGAAATCGGTTGTAGCAAGCAGTTCGGCTCCTACATGGCTTCAGGAGAGTTGGAGCAAAGCCGCAAACATGAATCTGAATATAACTATGTTGGGCTTTCCACACGTCAAATTTGTTTTTGTCGCCGCTCAAGTGTCCGTTCGGCGTTGACACCATTTCTGGCCGGCTGGACATATTGGTGGGTGCCAAAACGTACCGGTAAGTACAGTTTGTTCTCAACGCAAAGCCAGACATTTGCAGGGCCGAGCACATTTTGAGAAAATCATGCTTTGTTTCCAGAGGAGGGAAACCTGAAACGTGTTGGTGGTTTTCCATTGGTTTTCGTTTGCCGCCCAAAAAGACGTACGCTTCCAAAAAGGCAGAAAGACACGCCCAAGACACATGTCAGCACCGCCCAAACAGCAATGAAGTGGTTTCTAAAAGGGCCAGACTGTGGATGGACGAAATCGTGCACCACTTTGAAACTGTGGGCATCTCTTGTTTGTTGGCATTTACAAGGGAATCGAATGATTCCAGGGATTCTTCGGTGCGAATTGGATTTCGTCCACAGTATGTTGGGCGCAGGAAGGCCTGGTGTAGGGGGCGGAAGGGCCGGGGCCTGGCGGCCCGTTTGAGGTGGGCGCCTCTTTGCAACTCCAGCATCGGGGACACGTACGTGGGAGCACAGGCAAGAGTGCGATGATTGCAAGCAGGTGTTGTTTTTTTCTCAAAAATAAACAAATAAATAGAAATAAAGCATCAGTCCCTAGTTTTGCGACCTAGCCGGGTGAGAAAAAGGACAAACACAAGTCCCTAGATTTTGAGACATAGCCGGGCGTGTCTTTGTTTCTTCGAGAGTTTGGTGCTAGGGGAAATCGGTAAGCCCGAGATGTCCAGGTGTGGATTGGGACTCCCAGACCTGCCGAAAAACCGGCCATCCCGCAAAAAATGACGTCAGCGAGTGGCTGCGAGCCATTGCGAGAACCTGGGCTGAAAAGGGGTTGATTCTCCAACCTCCGGGTTTTTCTGTTCAAAAGCCAGCTGTTTCTATGCAGCAGAAGCGTTGACTCATTGACACCAGGCCCTTTGCGGAGAATCTCCAGCCGTTTTTCGCCCCCAAGGACTAAAGCCCAGGAACCAATTTCCTCACGGGGGACCTGTAGCTGCTCAGTCATTTGTAGCCCAGGTTCCTATGTCCAATCGCCCTCAGGTCATTCCAATCCGAGCTGTCCTCTAAAAGGTTCTGTTTGACTTGAGAATAGATAGGATTTCACAGGGCTCCTTAAAAGATACATTTTGCCCATTTGAAACATGGCTAATAGAGGGAAACCACCATGTAAAAGGCAATGTTCAGGTGTATAATGTAAGGATCACTGTTCCACTGGCTTCAGTATCGTTTTCCAGTGCAATCCATCTTTTTGTCCCAAAAGGGGACCTAGGTCCTTGACTGCTATCGGGTTGCATCTTTAGACTTTAACTTGTTGGAAAATCAAGGGGTTCTCCACTAACCCCCCCAAAAAGTCAAAAGCTTTTTGCAGAGGTTTCTCGCCAGCAACCAAGGGTGCACGGCCCTTTGGAGGATATATGGCTGTGGCTCACCCATTTTTTCCGTCCAGTGGGGATTGGGATGTTCACTGGGGGTACGATTTGGATTTTGACCCATGGCCACATCGCGTTTCAGGTGTGCCCCAATGTCACCGTAGACCTCTTAGAGATGAAGAACATCGACCGCGAGCGTCTCAGCTGCCGGCATGGCTCTTGACGGAACGTCCGGTGCCAAAGTGAGAAGGGCATCCATAAACTTTCAGCGGTCCTGTGATATATTTCCCGTATGTCCGACTTTTTCACCGGGGTTTAAACATCAGCTTTGGGTTGTGACTTCTGGATGAGGGGTCGAACATTTTCCATGTATGTCCCTTGGGGGTTGAAACATCAGAAACTTTTGGTCCCACTTTTAGATGAGTTTCCTCTTGGGATGATGTCGGGGGAAAACAGAAGTTGCCACAACAACAGGGGACTCATGAATTTTCTTGTGTCCTGAGCGGGAACTGCGTGTTCTGACCGTTGCAAACTTGATCTCATTTGGCTACTCCCCCTCAAATAAATCAGCAACTCCGAAAGGAGATTCCTCCGCAAATGATGCTTGGATTGGATTCCGTGTTAATCTGCGGGGAGTACGAGCCCTGATGGGAAACCCTCAAAGTGGTTGATGGGCATAGCCGGCGCTTCCAACTTTCAGTATACCTACAAATGACTTGGTTCTGCTCATGCAGTGCCTCTCCCAGGTTCAACGGTGATTTTTTGCGAACAAGGCAAACTTAAATCAATAGCTTGCACAATGCGAGCTTCAGTCTCACGGAATAGGAAAAGCAACATTAAGAGCAGTGGTATTTTAAGATCACCGGAGCTCCCACTTATGCTAGACCTCCCAAGTCATTTCAGGCAAAGTGACAGTTCCTCAGAGTGCTCCAGGCGAAACGTCAGTGTTTGCCTTTGGACCCCAAGAGTTGTGGTCCCTTCATTGAACTCTCGTTGCAAAAACCTGGAAACTTGGTTCCCCTCAAACATGGAACCACATATTGGCGTGGATACCCATCATGGCGTCCATTTGCATCATGTTTTATTCTTCTTCTTTTGGCGAGGGCGCCCTTGTTTGGGGGGTTTAAAGAAAGCCAATGGAAACCACGCGGGAACATAGGATAACCCACCACCCGCGGCATTTTTCAAGCGACCAACCACACTTTTCGGCGCTTCGGATTGCAGGCGGAGCCAAGGACGTGAAGTTCGGACCTTTGGCCCGGCCGCCTTAGACCGGGGCGAGCGCCGCGGCTCGCTGGGCATAAACGTCTTTTGAAGTGAGTTGAGATTTGAGTCACTGAAGCAAGATATATTATTTTACGTGGGTAAATCGGGGGTAAAAAGTGAGATGTAGCGGCGTGCTTGTGCCGACAAACCTCCAAACCAGGCCTGCCAAGACGTGGGGCATGTGCCCCTCAGCAGAAGCTCTGTAAAATTGCTGTTTATTTTGGGCCTGTGGTCCCTAGCGGTTTGTTTTTTTTGTGGAAGACTTCTCCGCTTCATTGACTCCCCACCATAAAACAGGGGAGGGGGGTTTGCTAGACAGCCGTCAGCATTCCCATGATTTGTTGGTGGTGAGCCACAAAGGGCTCCCCCACGGTTGAAACTCGACCAGCCGTGGCCTTTCGAGGGTTTTTGGTTGTGTTTTGCCGAACTTTGGGTCACTGAGACGCGGGCCCCTCAGGTCTTGACGCCGGACGTGGAGGAGGACAACGGCTTCCAGGGGGGAGTGCTGAGCAGCAGGAAGCCCCGGGCCAGTCGAGTCGAGTGCTCGAACGAGGCGAGTGGAGTCGAGGACGCGTCGTTGGTGACAAATGTTCGCGAGGATGTAATTTTGGTGGGCTGGGTCAACGGTTTGTCGGAGGCATCTTCGAATCTTTTCGCTTGAATCACCCGACAGTGGTAAAAAAAAGAAACAATAATCTTAGGTTTGGAGCGGAGTCGTTGGGCTTCTTGCACCTCATGGTCATGAAAAGAGCACTAAACCAGCGCCCCAAACGGTGCCTTCAAAAAGCGTTGGGAGGAGACGTGCTGAAGAGTGGTCTAAAGGGGCCAAATACGACTCTTCCAGGGGCGAAATGTCCACCGGTGTGACAGGGTCTTTGGAAGAGCACCCCGGTTTGGGGCCAATAAGCCCCCCTAACACCCAAGTTTGGGAAACACAAGTTAAGAGGTCTGGGCCATGGGTTGTTCGTTGCCACTTTCTTGCGAGGGGAGTTCCCTCAGGGAAGTAATCATGCAACATGGAATCGCATGTTGGGATCACCCGCTTTCCACAGCGATGCATGAAGCCATGGGTCAACTCAAATGTTTTTTGTCTAGTGCTTAGGGGAGGCCAAAAGAAAACCAGCCATTTGGGTGCGTCTTGTTCATCTGTTGTAGGGCATACCATCTTGCGGCAGATGCAGTCACTTCCCACAGGCCCCGGTCAGAACTCTAGGCAACGCGAAATTGAGATGGCGACGGGTGGAAGAGAGGGATGTGCATGGGTTGCAGGCATTCTTCGTGCAGAAAAGGACGGGTTCAGCATGGATAAATTTCCGACACAGGCAGATATGAGAGGATTTGAGAAACGGAAGGTAGGAACGTAGCTTTAGTTTGCAGGGTGGACTTGTTTTAAGTCCAGGGAGGACTGAGTTGTCCAAGTCCTCAGAGACGAGTTTCGGAGAGGCTCTGCCAGGGTGAAGCTAGTTGCATGTGTTCCCATCCCGTGTCCAACACGCTGCGTGTTTCCTCAAAAAATGAGCACCCCTCGAGTGCGTTTTTCAAGCCACGCAGCCCTTCCTCAGGCCTCTTTTTTGGAGTACCTTGTCACGTCCCATGGTAAGAGATCCTACAAGCACCCAGCAAGCAATGCAACCTTCAAACCAAAACACCTGTTCTCAAAATGGGGACCCCTAAAATATGGGTTTTGGCTTTCCTTTTGGGATTCCCTTTAAACCAGCCAACAGGTCCGCTATTTGGCGACACCCCCCCGCGGTGTCAGCCGCTCAGCCCCAGGTGTGGGCCCCTTCTACGCCTCCTGCCCCTGCGGTGGGGGACGCCGAGTTGGCACCGAAGATACCTCGGTTTTGGGGCACCGGAGAAGCCGGAGAGTTTGCGCTTGGATTTCCCATGCTTTTCCCAGGCGTTTCCCTGTTCCCCCTCGGGTGAGTTTGTTTTTTTTCAGTTTGGCGTTTCCCTTTGGTTAGGTGAGGATGTGTTTTACCCTGTTTTCCCACGCGGCTTCCCTTCAAATTGGGGTTGGGGGTTCCTAACTCAAGTGCCAAAGGGCGCCTTGTGAAGGCTCTCCTGGAAGGGCAAGAAAGGGAGCTGGACGCCTATTGGATCAGAGTTGGCTTCACACCATGTTGCTTCCTTTTGTTTCGGCTCATGTGAAGCATAATTCGGTGTTGAATTCGTTTTCTGTGTTTTATCCAAGTTAACATGGTGATGGAATTCCCATGTCAGCAACAAAAAGGCTATGGTTCATCATGTTTCGGGTTCCCTCAAATCGACGGTCACCTCGGCATTGCTTGCGCCCCGACCTTCGGACCTAAGCCGCTGGCTTTCTCATTAGCGGGACATAGCGGGACTGATTGACTGATGGAAGCCGCCGAGGGTGACTTAAGCCGAAAGGACGGCCAGTTTTCGGGGTTTCCGCTATTTCAACACCTAGCCAAATCATGGCTCTGGTAGTTGACTCTGGTCAGTGGAAGTTACCCGCTTGATTTGTGCTATTCCATCACGAGATCTGTGGGACACAGTTACCGGATCTGTGCAACAGCCAAACTGATTGATTGCTTTGTGACCTGCGAACTTGCGAAGCGCGATGTATTCACCTTTGGGGTTGTTGGTGACAACTACTCAGGCTATCTGAGCTGTGCTTCCCCCGAAGCTTCGGAACCCTTTGCGTCGAAACCCCCAGGCTTCAGAACTTCTAACACAAGTAACTAACACAGTAAAACAGCACCCGGCAATTTGCAGGGGAGGCGGTTTCGGAAGTGCGGAGGTTGGGACTTCTCGTTCTACCACATCCTGATCAAGCCCGCGGGGCGGCCCATGCCTCCGATGGGACCGGTCAGGCCACGCCCAATTTGCGCGTTTCCAAAAGAAGCCCCCGGGGGTGGGTTCGCCATTTTGCTGCTTCTAACTGGCCAAAAGGAGGGTCTCCTACTTGGGGAGACATTGTTTCTTTCAGTTTGTGGACTTGACATTGGGAAGAGTACGCCAGAGGGATCCTAGTTGATTTGGCTGACCACTTCCAAGATGCAAGCTGCTCCCGCAAGCAGGAAGCTGTTGGATGCTTGCCTCCCATCGGGCGCACCCTTCTTGCGAGCTATGTTCTTGTAGAACCCTAAGTTGCATTCTGCCGAAGGCGGCTGGCTTTGGGGAAATGGTCAGTGACCCAGGCACGCAGTGACCCAGCTAGGACTCTGACTCTGCACAAAACAGCTACGTGACTGGCCTGGAGCCATATGTGACAAGTTCAATACAGTGAGTCCCGGGGCTTTCCTTGTCCCGGTCTAGCAGTTGCCCAGTCATCCGTGGGCTGTTTGGCAAGCATGGGCATGGCCGGCATAGCCTTGCTTCTTCATTCAGGCCTTGTTGATTTGTCGAATGTGAGGAATGCATAGGGTGTTCTCACAAGACAATAGTGACTGGTTTATCTTGAAGCCTGGCTTTGATTTGCCGGTTTTCTTTGGCGGTCCCATCCAAGGCATCTACATATAGGGAGATGGATGTCCTTTCCGTCTCGCATGTCAATTTCTGGGGCGGGGACGGCCTATGCTGTTTTAAGGGGTGCCAGAAACCGAAGTTTTATGTGCCAAATAAATAGGGGCTTCATTTCCTGCAATATTAGCCCAAAAAGGGTAGGTACTCTCAAATAAAGACATCCAAATGGTGTTTTAAGATGAAGGAACGGTTTCCTTTTGGTTTCCAGTAAACAAGCGCCAGAGGGCCAAGCAATGCTTGCTCTCCGTTTGGTTTCCATGCACCCACCAATCGACAGTGGGCCAAGCTCTTTTGTTGTTTCCTATTGAAACATCGGTGTGCCTTTTTTCCAGGGTACCCGTTTTGTTGGTGGTGTTTAAAGGGAAACCAAGTGGACACCCACCATTTTGTGGAGACTTTCAAAAGCAGGACACACATCCACACCAAGCAAAGGGGAGTTCCTTCTCGTCTTTTTCTCTCCAAGCGCCACTCGCGTTTTTTCCTTGCTCGAGCTGCTCGAGCTGCTTGCGGGTCGCGGGTGAGGACTCCACGTACTACATGGAGGTGATGTCTCTGCCGGAGAACTTCAAGCCGGCGCCCTCAGGTTGAGGAGGGGGGGGGGGCGGGGGGTGGAGGTTAGGGGTTAGGGGGTTGGGGAGCTGGGGGTGGGGGGGGGGGTGGGTGGGTGGGGGGCTGGGGGGCTGGGGGTGTTGGGGGGGGGGAATCAAGTTTGCCCAGGGCGGTTCTCAGACACCCAGTGCTGCCCGGTTTCCTTTGTTTTTGCGGGGGTCTCTTCTTTGGCAAACATCAACTCCCCCAAAAGAGAGTGTTTTGTTTTCTGGAATGTCCAGTCTGGGTTCCTAACCGGATGCCTGATTTCCGGTTTGTGAATGCTGGGCAAATTGACAAGATGTCTGATTTCTGTACCACTTGGTGCATCAAGGAGGGCCGTGTTCTCAACATCCAGAAAGAGTCCAAGAGCGTTTTGAGAGGGCCACAGAAGGGGACGTATCCATTGCAGAAGGTTTCGCCCCCTTGGCAGAAAATAGCAACCTGGAACGACAACGACCATATTGAAGTTGTGGTTAAACCAAACTCATGTGGGTTTCTCTTTGGCAGGCAGGGTTTGGTTGTATAGCAACATTTGCCCAACCCAGGTGTGTGGCAGTGCGTTTGAGCGTTTCAGAGACGCAGCATGGCACATCAAAAGTTTTCTTCGCTGGTACTTTGAGGACTAATTGCCTGATCTGGAGAATGTATCCCTTTGCAAGTGTAGGTTTGGAGATATACTGATACCTGGAACCTCCGTCCGGCCAAAATTTTAGCCGCTTTGCTTTCAGCCAGAATTTCAGCCGCAAATAGAAAACATCGCCGACAGCTCTGAAAAACGCCGGCAGCCAGAGAGAACAGCCGCAAAGCCTGGTCTAAAACATCATAAACTGAACCAAGCACTTGGTCCCACAATGCAAAGCCAACCGGCATGTCTTTGATTTGCTCACAAACGCTGCAAAAGTTACGAAGATGGGCACTGGGCACGCAGCAACGACTCCACCCATCCAGAGAACAATCGTAGGCCGGAAATGGCAAGCACTTGCACATCAATACACGAGCTTTGGCACTGTCGGTGCCCGCAACTACATAGCCAACTGCATGCATCATGATTTCCGCCGGCAATGCATTTGTGACCAGACGTGCTTTGCACAGTGACGCTAATAACAGCACGAATCGAAGGTAAGGAGATCAAGCATCAAGCACAATCAAAGGCCCTGAGAACGTCCACTGGTTGGACGCGTGTTTGCGCCGTAATCCCGCGTGTTTCTGCCGTAATCCCGCGTGTTTCCGCCGTAGCCCGAAACACCACCAAAATACAAAACCGTCTATTGAACCGTGCATGCAGGAAAAAAACTGATTCCTGCACTTTGGGGCTACGAGCCCTTTGAAGCCAGAAGCAGTGGAGACAAAGAGGGCTCCGTACTCGCCACACGCATCGAACAAACATAATTCATACACCCGGGCTGCGTCATGCCCTGATTGAAGAGATTGGCGGTAGGCATGCGCAGGTACAGCAGTGGCTGCAAGTTGCAAAAGGCTGCTTTGTGGCTGCATATATTCAATATAATGAGACAAAAGGCGGTTTGCACAATCAACGCTTGTCACATTGGCGCATGCTTATGGGTCAAAGCAAAGGTTGTGGCAGCAATACTCTTTAAGGCCGCGTATGAAAAACGCCGCCGGAAAAGCAAAAACGCCGCACGATTTTTGGGAGATCCCAATTTCCGCCGGCGGACGCAAAAAGGCGCCTTTTTGAGTCCGTGGCTGAAATTTTGGCCAGAAGGAGTTTCCAGGTATTGTTGTATAGAAGTGACAAAAATAAGACCACCCTGGTACATGTTGGCGCACTGACGTCTACTGACTGGCTCCAACACTTCGTTTCCCCTTGAAACCAACCAACAAAGGGGCTTCCCCGAATCGGATGTTCGATTCGGAATGCTCACGCTTTTGGTGCTCCAAACTAGGAAAGGGTGGAGTGTGGTACATTCCAATTTCTTTTCAGCCGCCTCACAGACTTGACCTGGATCAACGCGCTCTGCGAAGGATGAGCACACGCTGGGCTTTTGGAACGGCACGCTAGTCCGCTGGCATCGCTGCTGTTTGGAAAGCCTGCTGTTGTTTTTTTTGAGTTTTTGGACGTTTTATACATGACGAAGGACTGTTTTCATGGGTCATCTTGTTGTTTTGCTATGATTTTCTGTTCTGTTCGGCTTCGTGCTTCGCTCAGTGGCCATGTTGTGATCGTATTTTTGGCGCCCGCGGATCCCATCTGGCTGAGGCTCCGGTATTGGAACCCCAACCCCGAGAATGCGCGGATCCCGGAACAGGGCTCGATCCCCACATTTCGCTTTAGAAGACCCAGGTGCCCAGTGGTGCCTTTTTTTCAACTCTTTTTGGGAAGGGCTTTCCTGAAAAAAGTCAACCACCAAAAAAAGGATGCCCTGGTTTTCCTATGGCCACTGGGCATCTGAGAAGATGAGGTTGAACATTATTTGGCGGGTCAAACACATGGCCTCCATTGGACCCTGGTTCCTTGTGCCGTCTTAAGGGGACCTCCTGTTGGCGGGGTGTGTCTGAACACGGGCGGACACCAGCGAAAAGCGCCGTGTGGAGGTTTTAACTCAGCAGTGGGCCTTGGCCATTTTTGCGGCTTCCGCTTCCCTTCTATTATGGGACAAAGGGATGAAGCACCCCTTCACAGGATGCTTGAAGAGGTGTCTTCCCAAAACGGAAGCAAGGAGACAAGGCGAAGCAATTCGGGGAGCACACTTCCTATTTCGCAAGATTCAGGTTGGGAGAAAATATCCTGTCTGCAGAGACATAGGGGGACTCACGTATTTTCCCTGGGGATGGAGCCCTAAGTGTCCCATGTCCTTTGTGCGAGCCACATGTTTTGACAGCGGATCACGCGTTGCGATTCGCAGAAAGGCGTCTCAGCAAAGTTGACTCCTTATGCAGCTCAGCCGTTATCGCCGTCCACGCCTTGGAGGTTCCGATGAAACAAAACACCAGAGGCTTGCGCTTAGGCTTTGTCTTGGCCGCATTGCTTCCAATTGGCCGTCAGGCGGACCAAACAGCAGCTGGCTTGATTCAAGGCCAAGCTAAAAATATTAAAGAACGAGGACACCGAAGAGTGATGGAGCATCACGTGCAACATCAAGCTGCTGGGCCGGACTGAGGATCGAGGTCAAGTTGATGCCGCAAAAAGGCCCTGGCCTTTTGGCGCGCCTTTCTCGCGAAGAATTGCGGCCAAGATCGAGAAGCTCCAAGAGGCTCAGCAGGTGCCTCGGGATGACTCGCTGGAGGTGAGAAGCTTGTGCAACGGCTCTACCTGCACGACTGCATCCGGTCGTTTGGCACAACACTGAGCGAAGTAGCTGAATGCTTGCCATTGTCTTGGCTGTCGCTGCCATGCGTCATGCCATTTGCAACTAGCATACCGGCAGCGCTGCAAGCTTGGTTGGGGCAGGGCTGAGACTAAGGCTGCAGAGAACATGCAGCTCAAAGTCATCCCCCAAATACAGCGCCCAAGACATTTGCAAAGACATCCCCAAAGACAACCCCAAACACATCACCCACAACGAGCGCAAAGACAAGTGGCTTCAGTGCCCCCCCCGTTTGTTGGCCAGACTGGCTGTCACAGGCCTCAAAGTCCTTCGTGGAAGCGGGTTTGTCCTCAGCTCATTGCAACTGTGTACCTGACTTCCTGAGTTCATGAACTTTAAACTTTTTGGGAAGACCATTTTAGTGGTAAATATAAAGTTTGGACTTTTTTTGGGCCATCCACTCAGCCAGTGAGGTACTGAACCCCCCTTGTCGCTTGCCACTTTTGTGGAAATTCTCCGGACTACTTTCCTTGATGCCAAGGGACTCCAGACTCCACTCGAAAGGGGGGGATGGGTTGATTCCCACCGTAGCACAGAAGCGAGGGTCATGTCCAACCATGATGTTGACCTATCAGTGACCTTCAGCCAACCATTTCAGGGGTCATGTTGGCGCATTGCATCAGTGGAACCACTCTACACCTGTAGACTAAAGCAAAGGACAAACTTACTACGGCGGTGTTGGAGTTTGAACAACCGTCTAGCCAATGATAGGGAAGAATCTGTTACATAGCCCCTTATATTATCCCCTTACGTTAGCCCCGTGTATGGGAGATTCTCAAAACATGTGGACCCCCTGTTTGTTGGTGTGTAAAGGGAAACCAAAAGGAAACCAACCATTTTAAAGGGAACTCTTTTGAGAAACACCCACATTGCTCTACTTGGGGTTCGAATCCCTTTCCGTCGCAAGCTTGGCATCATGTTTGCGTATCTCCTGCAGAGTTCCATCTGAGCAATCGATTTTCCCCAAGAGAGCCCCTAGGTTTACTGCTCTGGAAATCAACATGGAATCTGCCCCTCAAAAGGAGCTTCCGCCACACAGCTGTTTTTCGGAATCCATCTAAACCGGTTTCCGTGCACGTGGGCTCACTTTTTGAGTTTCTGCACTTTCACTTTTTGGCGTTTTCTGACCATGTTAATGTTGACCCCGGATTAAGCAGAACTCCTGGTTGATTTTCATTGGGGGGTGTCCCCTTTTAGTGGTTGGATTCAGACCACTTTGGGGGGAACACCCCCCTAATAATGGGACGGGTTTATTAATCCTGGGTCAACATTAGTGGCAAAACTCCAAGTGGTTCCTTTTCTGGGGCCAATCCACTCGTTGGGACGGGAACCTCAGGGTCTGAGCTCCTCCCGCCGTGTCGCCGGCTGGCCGCCAGTCCGTGCTGCTGGAGATCTTCTACCCCGACTCCCGCGGGGTGAACGTCTTCGTGGGCGGCAGCGGGAAGCCGGACATGGCGCTGAAGCTGGCCCCGCGCTCATCAAGCCGGGGGGAAAGCAAAAAAAACAACGGAAAAAAGCAGTAGGGTGCTTCTGCCACGAGCTTTGGGGTCATAGTATGCATCAAGAGGCGGAAATAATGCAAACAAGTAGGGTGCTTCTGCTGCCGAGCTCAATGGGGGTTATAGTATGGCCCATTTTTTCTAGCCGCCTTAGTAGAACCAAAGGTCAGCAGAGGGTTCTGGGAAATGCTCGGTTGGGCATGTGTCATGGCTACGCTTTGGATGATATTTGGGCTGCTGTTGGATGTGGGTTTGGGTCGCGGCTGGATTAGGAGCGGCTGCAGGTTGCTTGAGGGGATTTAAGTGAGGTTTGGGCTGGTCTAGGATTGGTTGCGGGGGGAACTGTTTTCGCTTCACCTTTTTTGAGGTCAATTGGCTGTGGGTCAAGACCAATGGTACCATTTTGGGGTAGGTGCTCCACCCATTTTAGAACCTATTTTAGAGGGGATTGGCATGTTCACTGGGACGCGCTTTTGACCCATGGCCAATTGGGATTCCTGAGTTCTAAATTGACCTCTCAACGTGTGTGTCGCTTTGCATCACCCTCTCAACCTCCAAGCTGCCAATTTCTTCGATTGTCAAGCTGACGATATGCGACGTCTTTGGTGCTGCCACGACTTCTGATGAAATGCATCCGTACCAAAAAGTGTGCAGCAGCCGGAACCGGAGGACTTAACTAGGTCCCCGGTAGTGCCCTTTACCCTTTTTGTGGGGAGGGTTCCCCTACTAAAATAGACTACAGAAAGAACAAGGTACCCTTATTCTAACCTCTCTACTGGAGGACCTTAGTTAAGCAGGTGAGTTTGCCTTTAGCTGAGGCCATCCGGGTACACGCCAAGCGCCAAACAACCCAACTTGGACGCTCGTGTCAGCAATTCCCTCGCTCCGCGAGGGCCCATAGCCATCGTTCACTTGATGGTCATTGCCTCAACTGGGATTCTAGACTTGGGGCTTTGGCCCAAGTTGGTATGCATATTGCAGGTTGTTGCCTAGCACTCTGCGAGGCTGTGTCTCGTTTGGAGAAATAATAGGGCATCTCCAAGATCAACAGAAAGGGACCGCAAAAAATGCATAACAAAAATGACCCTGCAAACATCTATCAAAGTAGAAGACCCTTCTTTTTGGTGAGCCGATTGACTGAATGAATGAAGATTTCAGATCCATCAGTAAACGTGTAGGGGCATAATCCAAATTAACACTGGTCCCTATATACAGATCATGGCGCTTGGGCTTTCATTTGCAGGGGCGTATCCATTGGATCAAGAAAGTCCTGTGGATGAAACCCTTGGACATTTCGGGATAAACCACCAATCCCAGCTAGTGTGAAGTGGACTTCGAAAAACCATCCCTCTTCAGATCTTGTCCGAATTAAACTTTTGGGAATGGGATAAAAGCCATCAATCCCAGCCATGGTGTGGACTTTGTAGCCATCCGCGTTTGGATGTTTCAGCACTCCAGTCGAGATCCAAGGGTCGGAAGCCCACCCTGGAAGATGAGCCGCCTCGGCCAACAGTTTTTGCCGCATCGGAGAAGGTTTGCGCGGAAATCGGATCCATCGAAGGCCTAAGTTCGGGTAGAAGTCGAACATGGGACCTGGAGGCTCCCAGCCATTCCCTTAGCTTTTTAGCCTGTTAGCGTTTAGTGGTAGCTTCCATTTAACCCACTAAAAGTTCAGCTTTTAGCCGGGATCTGAGGGCAGCCCAGCAAAAAGACCCGGGAAGTCGCCTTGGTTTCGTTTTGGCGTCATTTAGGGTGTCCCTGCTGGTTGATATCCCTGGAGAGAGTGATTTGACTTTAGCTGTTTGCCATGTTGCTCTCCCCCGAAAATCAAACATGACATGGATCATGTTGCGCTCTGTTTGAATTGACAGGGTTGCGAACAACTTTTTAGGAGCTTTTGACATGCTGTGCAGCTTTTTTCAAGGCCGTACGGGGTGAACAAACGGGGCTTTCCGGGTGCATGCGACGGTGCGGTCCTGGATTTTGAAAAACATGGAGGACATTGGTTTCTCAATTGGGACGAATTTGTTCAGGGTTGGTTGGTTTCCTTTTTTGTTTCCCCCCCAAAAAGACTTTCCTTGTCCAAAAGGGGCTTTCCTTTTGGTTTCCCCTGAAAACCATCCATAATGGGACCCCTGAAAAGAGAAAGCACCTAACCGCAAAAGGTGTCCGCAAGTTTTTAGCGGCCTGGGCCTTTTTTGAGTGGCTGGGGTTTGGGCGCGATCGGCGTGTTTGACAAAAGGGCATTGTCTTTAAGTAATTGCTTTAATTGGGGTCTCCTCAACAAATATGCTTTAGTTTAGCGAGGCACTTTAAACATGAAACAAAATCTGAACATGTTTTTGTTCTGCGTTCCTTAGATGTGGGCCAAGCAAATCTAGCATCAACAGGGGGGTGACCTAGAGTTGGTGAACCCAATCTCGAAGGATATCAAGGGAAGCCGACATTTCATTAAAACGCACACGTAGCATGTGCCGTTCCGGGGGTTCCTTTAAAAAATACGCTGGTCCAAACCAGGACCCCCGGACGGTCTTTCATCCCCCGAACAAAATCATCCCCGATTTGGTTTCCTAGCGAATCCCTTCAAATTCCTGCAGGGTTCCCTTGAAACCTTTAAGGGACCTGTAAGGGAATGGGTGACCTTCCATTTCTCATTCCCTGCATCTCTCGCATCAAGATACGGGTACGGGTCAAAATTCAACCACCAGGGGACCGCAGGTTTTAGTCTTTGGTTCCATTTACCAGGGTTCCATTTTGGGTACGTATTTTTGACCATAAAAAAGGCGGTACATTTTCCACGCGTCAGTCACGGCGCCCACGTCGTGGATGCCCAAGCGCTACGCGGGGATCCCAAAAATGCGGACGGATGGGCGCGGGGGGTGAAAATGGGCCAAAGCTCCTGGGCCCCCTAGAAACTGGGGTAGACTTAGGATTTTACCTTTTACCAGTGACTCAAAGTGAAGCAAACAAAGATTAACTGGGCCTAACTCTGATCATGCAAAGACTAATGGGCCACGGTCGAAAAATATGCGTAGATCACTTTAGTAAAGCGGGGTTGGTTGTTGCTGCCCGTGTACTTTATTTTCCTGGTTTTTTGGAGGTCATTGCCAAAAACTTTGGGGGTGCGTTGGGGGTCCTTTGAGTTTTTGGACCTCCACAACTCTTGTCTTATGGGTCCAAAGGACGGGTCCCCTTGAACATGCAGCCCGACCGAGGGGCTCAAGTTTCTCGCAACACGAGCGCCCTAATTGAAACCCTTTGGATGGTTTGAAGGGAAAACCAAAGGCACACCAGAAAGCCGTGTTCAGTTGTCTGGTTCCTTGATTTTTGGCTTCGTTGGGGTCCAACCCATGGGGCGTGTGAAGAAAAAGGAATTCGAGCTGCACGGAGCCTGGCGCATTTCAGCGACTTCACAAGCGCAAGTGGGTGAAGTGGCTTCATCCATGAACTTGTTGCTCGTGGTGACTTGGAATAATGGGTACCAGCTCTCACTGCATACGGTTGCCCAATGTTAGCAAGCTCACATGGTAAAACGAGCTCACCACGATGACCCCTCTAGCTTTTAAAAGGCTATGTGTCAGGTCTCGGAAGTATTGCAAATTTCTAAGAGGCAAGTTCCGACAAAGTCTCCAGGACGTGAACCCGTTCCCCTGGTTTATGTGGGTATTTGCATAACTTGAAGATCCATCTGATTTTCTCGGTTCAGAACATGCAGTTGTTTTTCCCTTGCCCGCGCTTGCGGGGTCGGAATTCCAGCGAAAAGCGGAGGCCTCTACGTGACCATGCGGGGCTCGCAAGCAGGGTTTGACGCCGGGGAGCCGAAGAAGTTTTGCTTTTCTCTCCGGGTTGTCGGCTGGGGTTGGACACTTCATGGAAATGGGAGGGTTGCGGGGGTTGGCCGGGTTGGGGTTGTGGGGGGGTTGTGTGTGTGTGTGTGTGTTTGGAGCGGCGGGGGGCTTGGAAAGGTTGGGGGTTGTGGTCTTGCGGTGCTGAGAAACTTGGGCAGGAAGTGTTGGCCTGAGAATCGGTGGCTAAACAAGCTGCCATGGAGACCGGGAATGAAATGGAAGGATTCAATGAGTTGTGTGGGACACATTTGAACCATTTCAGCATGAACAGGCGGTTGGACCAATCCTTGCCATGTATGCAAGCAGCTCGTTGGCAAGTTGGCAGATGTTTCATCGTTCACAGCATGCAGGCCTTCCCGCAAGTCTACCGAAGTGGCATCCTGGGGGGATATGACACTCATAGGCAGTCCATCATCGCTGCACACCCCGACCCTGAAGGGAACATCATGTATACACTCTTCCATTTGGTTAAGAGTATTGTTTAATTTCCCCTAGGTTTTAAAGGGAATCTGTCACGACTGGACATATTTTTGAATTTGTTCCAGGGGACTGAAGAAAATGGAGGCAGCCCCCGTTTAAGTCTTCCTTGTGCTGCGGAAACCCATGGAGGGGGGGTGTTGCAGAAAGAAGAGTTGAGCCCCAGACATTCCCAACATCCAGGTGCTGAACTCGGAAAAGGTGGTGTTTTAAAGGTTCTAGGTCCCCCAGCTAGGTGCCCTTTTACCCTTTTTTGGGGGGAGGGTTCCCCTACTAAAATCGACTACAGAAAACAGACGGTACCCTTATTCTAACCTCTCTACTGGAGGATCTAGGGTGGATATGGGCATTGTGGTATTTCAGGCCCAGAAATGGGGTGGTTTCAACGGGCAACCTTTCAGGGGCACAACCCATGTCCTGAGAAGATATGTAGCCTTACTCCCTATCAAACCAAGAACCAGCACTGCTTATGTTGGAGAATAGCCAAATCTTCAATGGCCTGGGGAAAAAGGACATCTTTCTCACTGCCCAAGGCTTCTTGGGAGTTGCAACAAGGGGAGCTATGGGAAGATTATGGCTGTGAATAGTTTTACCCCTCATATTCACATGAGTCGCGAATAGTCACTAGGCTGCAATGACTCCCTTGCGATTCGACTCTGAATCCATACAGGACAAGGAGGAGGCCCAAAGGTCACTCCACCGCTTCGCTGCCCGGCTTCCCCCCACGAGCGAGCGTCACGTCCGTCGCAGGCTCGGCAGGACCTCACGATTCGGCGCACGCCCACGGTGAAGCTGAAGATGAACATTGAGCCCCGAGAGCCGCAGAGATCTCGTCGTTCTTCTCTTTGTCCGGTTTGAACATTTTTTGCGTGGGTTCAGTGGGCTCCCCACAAAATACGATCATCTCCAAAGAGTTCCATTTATTTGTCAACCAAGGTCACTGGGCACTAGGTTTTGGTGGTGGTTGCTATTTTTTCAACAACAGCCTCTTCTGCACAGGGACAGCCAAAAGACTCCTGTCATCCGTCATGATTGTTGGTGGGGTGACCGTTATACAAATTGACGATGGAGAAATTCATCACTCCAAAGGCCGAAGAGGCTGCAGTATGCATTAGCCGACGCTTGGTTTCCTTCTTAGGTTTTCCCAATCCACCTATAGAACCGGTTTTACGTGATTTCCCTTTGGCTCCCAACAAAAACAACTGCCTGACGCGCGGTTTTCAGACGCGGTGAAACCGCTGTACGTTCGATGCCTAAGGATAAGCATCGAAGAGTTCAACGGGGCGGAGTTTCAGACGAACCTGGCGATCTTGCTGGGCATCCCCCCCGAGCGTATCGTGGTGCGGGGCCCCACTAGCGCTACTAGGTCCCCCAGTAAAATAGACTACAGAAAAAAGGGTAGCCTTGTTCTAACCTTTCTACTGGAGGACCTAGCATAGGGGCGTGATTGAGGGCAAGACAAATGACGGAGCCTGTGTAGCGGGTGGTTAAAAGGGAAACTAGGTGAAGATCTGCCAAATGCACATTGCCATCACTTGGCACCACTGGTCGCTGAGAAGAATGCGATGCATGAATGGAGGGGGTGTTGAGTCTTTTCTTGGAGCGTCAACTGCAATTGGACAATGGCCCCTTGGTTGGAGGGAAAGCTAGGAGGATACCCAAAACCTTGGAGCTCCATCCCTTCTCTACGGAAAATCGATGAAGGGTTGACTGTTCTTCGAGGTATCTCAGGTGGAAGCCAAGAGGCCACCCAAAGTTGGTTCGCTTCTTTCTTTCTTTGTTGAGTGAACACCAATTCGACTCTTCTAGGGGTAGCTTCCATGTCCATTCTTTCCAGGGATCCTCCTTTCCGGAACACCACCACAAACCCTGGGGAAACGGATCCGATTTTTGAAAAGAACGATGGCTGCAAAGAATGGGGAATCGGAATCAACCGCTCGAACTCTGGGCATTTGTTTTCCGGTTGGCGCCCACGTTTTTGTTCTCTTTTTTAAGAATTGCATCCGTGCTTTGTTTTTTTGGTGGGGGCTGCCAGAGCTCTGGGCGTTTTTTCCGGTTGGCGCGTTTCTGGGGGCGGTCGGGCGTGGGGGCTTCGGGTACACGGGGCCGTGGTGTTCAGGTAGCCGCCGTGAAGGCGCGGCGGCGCCTGAAGCTGCTGGAAATCGGGGAAGACGAGCGGCGGGCCAAGGGGAACGGCCGGCGGGGTCGAAAAGGTCGATGGCAGGTGCACTGTTTTTGTTTTGTTTTTGTTTTGGTCTTTTCCCCTTCGAAACAGTTTTTTTGTATCAGGTGTTGATTGGAACCAAAATGATTAGATGTGATTTTTTTCAGAGGAAGCTGAAGTGCACACTTATTGCAGCTTCCCTTCGATTGCTGGTTTGGAGCCCGGTGGTGTGGTGGTTTGGTGGAGGGGTTTTCCCCTTTGCCCTCTACCAAATCCCAAACCAACCCAAACCACCAACTAAGGGTTGGCTGCCAGTTGACTTAAATGTGTGTTTGGAGGAAACTTCTTCTGAGAAACGGATCCCCTTTTTGGGTTTCATGTTCATTTGCGGGAATGAGCAGGCCACAATTCGGACCATGGTTAAGGGCATGGGGAAGTAACCCCAGCTGCCTCCGTCATAACCGTGGTGGGCTGGGGGGTCGGGCGACAACGCAGGTTGGCATAGAGAGGTATAGTTCCAGGGGTAGCTTCCCCATTCTTTCCAGGGATCCTTCTTTCCAGAAAACCACCCAAAACCCTGGGGAAACAGCTGGTTGAAAAGAACGCTGATTGAAAATCATGGAAAAGGAATCAAGTCGGCATGCTGAGGTCTTTGTGCATCGGAGACGATTGCCAATCCAAACGCCGGGAGCTCGCAGTGCGGTGAAGCGGTCGGTCCGACCGAACCCTGAGAAACCTCGGTTTGGTGTCCAGGAACCGACCGGACATTCCCTCAATAAGACCGCTGCGTTTTCCTCACAAACAACGGTCACCCCAAACATGAAGTGGTCCTCTACACAATCCAAACCACCAATTGGAGGGGAGAGTTTGCGCCTGCCCCCAGACCTTCAGTGAGGCATTTGCCCTTCAAACCAAGCCCAAAGAGACAAACTTTGACAATCGTAAGCCCCATCAAGGCGCGCCGCTCTCAGCCCAAAAGGGTACCCTCTGATGCACTAACATGAAACACACTAGGCAGATGGGTACCTTTTCAAGGAAAATGGTCCAGGATTCTCCTGTTAGGTTCCGGCTGTCAAAATCCTTTCAAATAAGCGAGTGCTTTTACCTTTACCCGGCTTCCCTGAACTTTTAGTTCTTGGCAAGTTGTTTTTGGTTTTTTTTTTTTTTTTTTTTTTTTTTATGTTTTTGTTGGTCTGTTCATGTTTACTAGGCTGCAAAAACATACAACCAGTGTTTTGCCGCCATACCCACGGGTTCCGCTTCCCATGTCCCATTGGCCTCCCATGGCTTTCCTTGAGGCCGGCGCCTGGCCACCGTGGAGCAGACGGACCTGGACATCAGCATCGAGCCCTCCAAGGATGCTGCCGGGAGTCCCGGAGAACCGATTTCATCGGGGAAATCCCAGGGGCGAAAGGCGTTTCAGGGCCAATGTTGGAAGAAGTTGTTTTTTCTATTGGAGTAAGAATATGTGTTATTTGTTATTTTCCCCTGTTGGCTTTGAAGGGAATCCGTCACCACTGGAAGTAGTTGGATTTTGTTCCAGGCGACTAAAGCAAATGGAAGAGTTTCCTCTAGGATGCTCAAGTAGGACATAAGGGACCCTGATAGACGACGAGGCAGTGTGGGAATGAGAGGGAAACGAAAGGCGTTTCCCAGTTGCGTCTCAGGGAACCGTTGCCCCGCCTTTAAGTGAATCATGTTGCAGTTGCTGTTGTTCCCATTAAGGTGGTACAGGTGGGCCAGAATCAACAGCAAGGTAGATTGAGGATAGTCAAAGGAAGTGTAGAAGGAACTTCCGTGCGACAGACAGTAATTGAATACAGCTAAAGGGGAATAGAAATCGCGAAAAAGAGCAACCCTCTGCGGGTTCTAGCGTCTCCGGATGGCTGAAAGCTACATCGGCCGCAGCGCCTGACGGACGACGGCTCGAAACGGGCTCGGAGTTGGTGCGGGTAGACAGATAGACAGAGAAAAGGATAGACAGACAGACAGACAGAAAGCCAGGCAGGCAGGCAGGCAGGCAGGCAGACAGACAGACAGACAGACAGACAGACACATAGATTGATAGGTAGAATAAGAAAAAGAACAAGAACGAGAGTAAGAGAGCGAGAAAGAGAAAGAGAAGGAGAAGGAGAAGGAGAGTGAAATAGAAAGACTAAGAGAAGGAGAGAGAGAGAGAGAGAGAGAGAGAGAGAGAGAGAGGGGGAGAGAGGAAAAAAACAAGAGAGAGAGAGAGAGAGAGCAAAAAAAAGAGGTAAACAACACAAGATACACAAATATATTCGGAGTTGTCAGAAATAGGCGCGGCCGCCCTTGATCAGAATTCATTTGCAATGGCTTACCCAGACCCTTTTAGTACCAGATTTTGATTGTGGCTCATGAGGTCCGTTGAACTTCAGGGGGCTGGGGCATGGTACCAACCCATGATGTTGTTCTCCAACAGCTGGAAGCTACGGGGTTTCTGCCCAGGTGTTTTTTTGTTTTTGTTGTTTTGTTTGTTGTGTTCTGTTCTTTTATTTGGGCGTGGGGGTGGGGGGGGTGGACTACCATCCCGTGGAAGCTTCCATGGCGTTCAAGACAGCCTTTGGTTCATTCATAGGCGGGTGCCACCCGTGTAAGAGGGTATCCGACACTTGACGCCAGCATTTGTTCGTCGAAGGCCGTGGATGTTTGGAACTCATTCAAGTTTCCCTTTTGTGTAGAACCCACGCCCCAAACAGAGAATCTTTGTTATTACATGTTTCAATTCGAAGAACATCCATCAACAGGATCCATGACACGGATCTTGGATGTTTGGATGTTGGATGTTTGGATGTTTTTCTGAATGTCAGCCGGATCTTGGAACAGTTGAGCCACCGGGCTGTCTGATTTTCTTCGCCTGAACTCCCAAAGCCTTCCTTCAGGCTGCCGCAGCCACAGGTGGCGACTCTGAAAGCTCAGGCAGGGCATCCGCAGATCCGGATTCTGATCCTCAACCCCTGATGTGTGTGCGTGTGTGTGTGTGTGTGTGTGTGTGTGTGTGTGTGTGTGTGTGTGTGTGTGTGTGTGTGTGTGTGTGTGTGTGTGTGTGTGTGTGTGTGTGTGTGTGTGTGTGTGTGTGTGTGTGTGTGTGTGTGTGTGTGTGTGTGTGTGTGTGTGTGTGTGTGTGTGTGTGTGTGTGTGTGTGTGTGTGTGTGTGTGTGTGTGTGTGTGTGTGTGTGTGTGTGTGTGTGTGTGTGTGTGTGTGTGTGTGTGTGTGTGTGTGTGTGTGTGTGTGTGTGTGTGTGTGTGTGTGTGTGTGTGTGTGTGTGTGTGTGTGTGTGTGTGTGTGTGTGTGTGTGTGTGTGTGTGTGTGTGTGTGTGTGTGTGTGTGTGTGTGTGTGTGTGTGTGTGTGTGTGTGTGTGTGTGTGTGTGTGTGTGTGTGTGTGTGTGTGTGTGTGTGTGTGTGTGTGTGTGTGTGTGTGTGTGTGTGTGTGTGTGTGTGTGTGTGTGTGTGTGTGTGTGTGTGTGTGTGTGTGTGTGTGTGTGTGTGTGTGTGTGTGTGTGTGTGTGTGTGTGTGTGTGTGTGTGTGTGTGTGTGTGTGTGTGTGTGTGTGTGTGTGTGTGTGTGTGTGTGTGTGTGTGTGTGTGTGTGTGTGTGTGTGTTTTTGTGTGTTGTGTGTGTGTGTTTTTATGTGTTTGTGTGTGTTTCTTTTTGTGTGTTGTGTGTGTGGTGCCTTGTTCAGGTAGCCCTGCCATGGCAGTTTGGATTAGTGGCTTGTAGACTTGAACTCCTTGTGGAGGGTAAATGAGAAGCCGTCCCCGCTACCTTCAAACCACAAACTCAAACCTCCCAACTAGAGGGAAACTGATTCTTCTGCTTTAGAGGGTGTTCCCAACAGGAACCCCAGCATTGATTCTTCAATCGGGGTCAGATCTTGGCTCATCCTCTCCTCGTTGGTTTCTTTTCTGGTTGCCCCCACCTTTGGGGGACAATCCTGAAGCCAGTTCCAGAGAATCAGTCAGGACCCCGTTGATGACCTTACCTCTTGAAAACACAACTTTTCAACTTTTTGGGTAACATGGGCTATATGTCTGTAAAAGACTAACTTCCCCAGGGCTTGGAGTTTTAAGGGGTAAGTGTTGATTCCCCTTTGATTTTTCCAAGAACGTGATGTCACTGGTAAGTATAGTGTCATGAAATTTGGCACCAGACATGCAAAGCTCCAAAGTCGAAATGTGGAGAAGCTTCAAAGACACCTTTTCAGGGTTCCTTTCGCGAATGATCAGAGGAGTGCCAAATGGGTGCCTCGTTCTTGCTAGCGTCCGGGATAGCGGCCCCACAGGTTCTGCGCGTTTTCTTGCGATTTCTTGCCGCATTGTGTTGGTTACGGGGTGGGGTGGGGTGGGGTCAACCTTGCGCTGTGGTTTCAGGTTCACCCGGATTACTGCGACCTGCCTGCTCTTGAGGTGACTTTGTCCATTGTGGCGGATCAGCGCCGGTGGCCCCTTCATTCGACATCTTGTCTTTGTCTTTGCCGTTTGTTTGCGCGACGTCATGGAAACGCGCTCGCGGTCTGTCCGGGTATCCCTGGCGCGCGCGCTGTTTGTGTTGTCTCTGACGCTTTGCTTACTCGCGTCCAGTTTCCCCGCAACAGAACGTTGTGTTTTGAAGCTCCCTCTCCGCAAAAGAACAATCGCAACCCAAATAGACACCTGGCATTCAAAGAAGATACATGAACAACAATTTAGAGGTGCGATTTCCACAGCCAACTTTAATTTGCTATCAGGAAATATGATGGGTCAGCTGGCAAGGCAAAGTACAAGCTTGCTTCGCGGGCACATATGACGAACCTTTTCCCCTAAAAAATGGTAACACGACGGTTTCGCCGAAATCCTGAAATCACGGTTTCGCCTCAACATATTCACACAAACACACAGCGACGGACCATTTCCCCCTAAAAGAATACACACTGTTTTCGCCCAAATTTGAAATCTGTGTTTTGCCTCAACGAAACGCGCAAAACCACACAGAGTTGCGCAAGTAGCGCGTTTTTCTGTGACCCTCCAACGAAAGTGTGCGGTTCCCTGCGTTTCGGCCCGGGGCGACCCTGAAAAAGCAGCAAAAACAGCGGGGCAATTAACACGGACGCTTCCTCGTTCTTTCAACATGCCCATTCTGTTTTCATTCGAATACCGGGGTTTGCTGTCCCATGTTTTTGGCGTCCCCTTGCACCCTTTTCCCAGCGTGCCCCAAGTCCCAACCTCCCGGCCTGATCCACGAAGCTGGCGCTTGTGGAATCGCGGAGGGCAAGGGGGACAACCCAAATTCCCCGCAAACACAAGGGGGACAGCCAAATTTTCCCATGGGTGTTTGTGCGGGCGGGCCGGCATGCGGGCGCGCGGGCGCGCGCGGCGCGTGCGGGCGTGCGGGCGTGCGGGCGCGCGGGCGTGCGGGCGTGCGGGCACGGGTGTGGGTGTGGGTGTGGGTGTGTGTTTGTTTGCGTTGGTTTGCATTGCATTGCATTGCTTTGCATTGAATTGCATTGCATTGCATTGCATTGCATTGCATTGCATGTTTGGGGTAGCTTTTTGAGTTGGTTGAAAGTGAAGCCAAATCCTTGGACATACACTAGTTCCTTAAATGAACCACTCAAGTCCTCTTGGGAAGCATTTAAAGCATCCGTCATTTTCGTCCATGTTGCTCGGAAAACTCTGCCAGGCAGTGATGCGCTCAACGCCCAGGCGTCCGAGCTTGGCGAGGCGTGGACACACCGGTGGGTTTCTTGTTGGGTTTCTTTGAAGACTATCTGGCAAAAAAGCCCTCCCCCCTCCTCATCCACCACCTTCTCTTCCTTCTCCTCCTCTTTCTCCTTCTCCTACTCCTCTGCTTCCTCCTCCTTCTCCTCCTCCTCCAATTCCGGTGACCATCCTCGTCCAGTGCTAGCAGATACTGAAGGTACTCGCCTGCCGGCAACGCCATCCGCGTTGCGTCGCGTTGCGTGATGTTTTTTCCTGCCCTGACCATTCTGTCTGCTGCTGTTCGCTGCTGTTGACCCCTTTGGAACAGTTTGTTTCCTCCACGAACGGTTGCGCAGCTTCTTGGGGGGCCACTGCCATGCTGAAAAGAAGAGGACCTGGGCCAGGGCTGAGAGAGCGGAGCCCAGGCGTTTGGGGCCTCGGCATTGTCAAGACTCTGTTTGGCGGTTAGACAACCAAGACCCCTCCCCCGCCCCCCCACCCCAACAAACATGCTGGTGGGATGGGGGTTTGGACATGGGATTTCTTTGCCTCCGCGGCAGCGACAGCAGCAGTTTCCAGTTCGCAATCTGGGGCTGTTCATGGGACCCTGGTTTTTTTGGGAGGCTTCCTTTGGCAAGTTCCGGGTTTTCTCACATGGGCTCCTCTAGGAAAGCATGGCAAAGACCGTGGCAAGCGGCGTGATTCCTTCTGCAGTTGCGTGTTTGCTCATGCAAACACGTTGACCCCGTTTAGGTTACATGTGCTGGAGTGCAGCAAAACGCTTCGCGCGCGTTTTCGTCCTGCGAGGTCTCCAACAACTTGCAGCAGCTTTCCACAAGCCCAGACTTGGCGCAAGCTGCTGGCGGTGAGGCACGTGCGGGGAGAAGGGGGCCGAAGACGCGGCAAAATACCGGGGGTCCCTTCAAGTGGCGTCTGGTGTTTTCAATTCGTGTTCAAGAACTTTAAGGGGGGTTGCCTGTAACAAGACACAGGTTGCCCTTGTTTCTCTTCTGAAATAGGAGACCCCGATCTTTGGTTTTCACTGGTTGGACAGGGACAATGTGTGACAATGTGTGAAAGGGGAACCTGTTGTTTCCCTGTAAAACCAATCTTAAAAATGGCACCCTCAAGCGAAACGCACCCGTTGATTGTTTGAGTCCACTTTCCAGGAGGATTCGACAAGGTCTTTGAGCGGAACAATCGACGGTTCGCAAGTTTAGCGGACATCCTGGCAACGAGTGTTGCTCGATCTCGCATTGCCGCTGATTAATTTCTGATGAAGCTTGTTCCTTCACTCTCGCTCTCGCTTGGCTTTTTCGTGCCGTGTGTTTGCACAAATTCAGACATGTGCTTGGTTTAAGCGAACCGCTTGACGGTCCTTTGCAAGCGATACTTCAAGGGGTGTGACCTGCCTCACAAGAGCTTCATTTGCGAAACACAACTGTCTCGGCAACAAGCTGATCCAACGCATGGGACAGGCGTAAGCGTAAGACATTGCCTTCCTTTGTTAAGGGGACATCCTCAACCAGAAATAAGAGCAATCGCTTGAAATGCCTCGTCCCTCAACATGTATTGCTCTTTTGCCTTTTGGTTTTCGCTGTGACTCAGGTTTCGTTTGCTTAAATAATTAAAGGTTTGCATATCTGACCCAATCAGAAATAGAAGCTCCTTCAGGGAATTTGGGGTACGGGTACGGGAGCCAACCCCAAAGTGGTTGGTGTACTTGGGATACGGATGCGTGCGCATCCACTTTCTGAGATGTTCTGTCCTTATTGAGGCACTAAGAGTGCCTGCTTTGCTTTGGGTCGCTCCATCCCAAAAAGGAAGAACCAAACCACCACGGAGTTTCCGTCCCTGAAAAATGAACCAATCAGAACGGTTGAACATTTTATATTGGGCTCTTTTTGTTTTTTTGCTCGACCGGAGACCAGGTTTCTTACCCTTGTGCCTAGGTCTTTGGAGCACCTCTCGGCCGACCCCTTTGTTTACTTCCATTTGCTTAAGAATATGTGTTTTATTTTCCCCTGTTGGTGTTAAAAGGAATCGATCACTACTAGAAATACTTGTTAGTTGTTTTTCTTTTCGTTTTTCGGGGGGCTTAAGCAAACGGAAGTTTAAACACGTTTAGACAACGGATGAAACAACCTTCTTTGGGTTCCCCTACAAGAGCACTGCTTGGGTGTCGGGTCTTTGGACCCCGGTGTCTGTTTGGATCTTAAGCCCTAAAGAAACTGGGCGGTTTGCCTTGAGCTTCCCTTCAGCCCCCCCCCCCCCAGAAGGATTCTCTCTTCGACTCCGACCCTCGAAGGTCTCCGTGAGTGAGATCCAAGCACCGGCCGAGCCGGATGAGGCGGGCGAAAGCTGACAGCGACGCAACGAATTGCGTGGCGTCAAAATCGGGATTTGGACCCCAGCCAAGGTGAGAGAAGGGTAGAGATGTGGAATTCCCGTTTAAAGGGTACCCAGTCTCTAAAAGCACACCTGAGAAAGTGGAGGGTTAGGGGACGGGACCTTGGGAGGGGCCAGAACTTGGTGTGGCAAGAGTCGCCCTGGTTGATTCTTCGCCGTGGGCTGCTTGGATCACGAGCCTCGACTTTTTTTGGCGGCACAATGTGGCCAGATTGGTACCCTCAGAAATGAATGGCAAGGATTCCACTTTTGAAAGGTCCCCTTCCAAGATTCCTATCCATGTGCAGTGTCCCAAAAGGGAGCAAAATCCACTATTCCTGCCCTCTCAGTATGGGATCACTCAGGCATTTTTCTGCTTGTGGATTCAGACTCTCTCATTTAGAGGGGATGGCATCACTCTGGCAATCTTACAGGGTGGGTATGCTAATGTGAGTACTCGACCTGGTAGTTTATCTAAGTTGCAGCCACGAGGCACGTGTTGATAGAAAGCGATGACTGAATCAAAGCACCATTCAGATTATCGTAGAAATTACAGGATATGTTGCAGGACATTAGCCAAATAATACTATACATATACATGATATATATATATATAGGGTTCCCCCCCATGGATCTACCTTCCTTCAGAATTCACTGGTATGTGCAGTGTGTTCTGCATACATTTAGATATACATATATATATATATATATGTATACCTATATATATATATATTAGTATATACAAGACAAAACACCCCCCCCCCCCAAAAAAAAAAAGGAGTTTGGGCTATTATCTTCCTGCAGCTTTTCCTCCCAGTTCCCCATGGCGCAGGCTGCGGTGGAAGATGTACCCACTGCAGCGGAGACAGCAGAGGTTGAGGCGAGGAAGGAAGGCGACGTTGGTTTCACTGGCCCAGTTGCCCAGTGGTGCTCTTTCTCCTTGTTTTGGGGAAAGGTTTCCCTTTAAGTCAACCACCAAAAAAAGGATGCCCCTTTTTTCCTATGGCCACTGGGCATCTGAGCTGGGTGTTAGGACTTTAACTTTTTGCCAACGAATGGGTTGTCCATGAAACCACTAAAAGTTAAGCTTTTATCAGGGGAGCAGAAAGCAACCGAGTGGGGTGTCCTTCAAAATGAAGTTATGTTTTAGGGTAGACTAGATATATGGGACAGAGCCTTGTTTGATTTGTGTACCCCAGGCTTGGGTGGTTGTGGAAAGTTGGGTTTTAGGGCCAGTGTCTGTGGTCTGAAGGAACCACCAGAAAATTTGACAAAGTAGTAACGAAAAAACCGCCACTTTGGTATGGGAAAGTTGGAGCTTCGGAAGCCAGAGACCGCTTCACAGTTTGGTGATGGAAGCTGCCTCCTTGCAGGGGTCAACAGGGGAATGTGAGCAACCAAGTTGCGACTTGAAGTTAGCGGATCCGCGGTTGATGTCCCAAATATTGCACTCAACTCACCCACCCATGTGAGATCACGGTGTGTTGCTCATTTCATACTTGACATATATTGGGACTCCACGCAGAAACAGGCAAATAAGAGCTGCTTCATTCCTGCACCATTTGTGTACATAAATATATATATATATATGTACACATATCTTTGGGAAGTTGTGTTCGGCATGCTCGCACTTTAGTAAAGATTGATACTCCACTGGGTGAAGACATATTGCAACCACCAACAACACCTTTTCTTTTGCAGCCCAACAGGTGGCGCTTGATATACGTGGCGCCCACGTGCGAAAAGCTGCGTGTTGATCCGCGCACTCTTTTTCTATCAGCAAGCGGCCAAGCTCCAAGCCTTTGGGATGTGGCGCTAACATGCGCGCTGGACTGCGCAACAAGGGGTCGTGGAATTGACTGAGGGGTTGGGCAACCCACTTTTGTGATAATGTCCACCCCATATTAATCAACCCCTGTTGTGTGTCACTGGGTTTACTGTAATGGGGAATCGTCGCTAGTGGGGAATCTCCAACCACCCACCCTATTAATAAGCAGGGGTTGATTAACAGGAGGTGAATATTAGTGAGAAACGTGTACTTTTAGTGACGACTTTGTCATTTGGAAGGTCTTTTACTTCTGGTACGTGCACCATGCCACAATGTGTTTTTTAGCCAGAACAAGTTGACGGTGACGCGTCTATCCTTGTGAACCAGATCCAGTGGCTGCAGTGCTTTGTGGAACCTATTAAGCCACAACCACAAATTCTTTGTTGGCTGCAAGTTGTCAGCCAGGGCAACGTTATGAGTCAGGTCCACTCCCTAATACATCTTTTGCAAGCGGGGGCATCCCCAATAAACGGACCCTTCCCCATTGGTTTCCCCTATTTGTGAGTACAAGCATTCTAGTTCATGGAGCTCGTTTCCTAGTTGGGGGAGAGTTCCACTGCTTGATGCTGACCTCTCCGACTTCTCCTCTGTGAGATTGCAACCGCAGATTGTGGACGTGACGGCTACGGCTGCCTCGTCAGCGGCAGCAGAAGTTTCGGCGGAGGCGGGGCGGCGTCTGACGGCCGAAACCGATAGAGCCGGGTTGGTCGAAATTGGCCAGCAAGGAGCCTTATGCCGGATTCCCCCCGTGTTGTAGCGAATTCCCAGTACGGATTATGAATTTACGAATTTGGATTGAGGATGCCCTCCCCCCCATTTTGAACAACCCAGACGCATAGAGCATGCAAGACAGCCAGAAAGAGGTCTCGTAAGTGCAACTTGTGTGGATGGATGCACTTGAGCGATGATTTACTTGAGCAGAAAGCAGGTTTCGCTTTTGCAGCTTTTTTGCAGCCTCTCAAACTCTTTGAAACACATGACATGCTCTAAACACTGATGATGACTTCTATTGTAGCCCTTGAATTAAACATATTGTTCGATAGATTGGCTCTTGACAAGTTATCCGGGAATGTACGTGCAAACTGTCCAAAAAAGGAGCTGGACCTCGTAACATCTTATCGTGCTTGGTCTACCAGGGGCTTGCTCACGGAATCAGGTCGTCAACACGCCAACAGAACACAAAAGAGAAGCGGCATGTTGCAAGCCGTTAGGCACATGAGTGGAAATCATCAAGCAGTTGGACTCCTGAATAGGCATGATCATTACTTTGGGGGCGGTTTCCCAAGATTCTGTTGTCTTGATCCGTCTAATCAAATAGATTGCACCTCTCACGCGAGGCGTGTCTTTAATCGTGAATTCCCTTTTCCAGGCCACACACATGGCGCTCACATGGCCCCCAACATAGCCCCAAAGAGGTCACTTAGTGTCCGCTTGATATCCTTTGATTCCTGGGGGACGTTGTCTTTTGATACCTTCCTTGGGATCGAAAACGACAAAAGCAACCCGCCCGTTTTGCTGCAACCTGGATTCCCTTTGGAAGCCTTGTTTGGCAACCTCTTTGCAAAATGTTCTGTTTCAGCCTTTCGGGTCACTTGTTTAACTGGGTTTTTGAACCCGTTCCCTCCCTTTGTATCGCCCAAAGTCCAAATGGAAGTCGTTCCAAGTCCAAGCCCGTCGTTCCTTTGTTCCCAACTCCTCACTTCCTGAGTTCATGAACTTTAGACTTTTTGGGAAGACCATTTTAGTGGCAACAAAAAGTTTGGTTTTTTGTTTGGGGCCATCCACTCAGCCAGTGAGACTCCCAAATGGGTGTTTTCCAAGATTTGAGACCCCTCTAGGGGGTCCTCGCAGCCGGTCATTTCGACGCAAAAAGCCGCCGGTGAGGCTGGCTGCTCCAAGTCCTTTGGCGTCAGCGCCAGAGGCCGAGAAAAGGAAATGGCCGTGGGTCAACACCAATGGTACCATTTTAGGGTAGGTGCACCACCTATTTTGGTCTATAGTGGTGGATTGAATCGGATGTTCACCGGGGGTACGATTTGGGTTTTGACCCAGAGCCAAATATCCCACACCGGAGTCCCCGCAGTTCTGCCAAGAGCTGAAGCATGGATTCTTAGCCAAGGTTCCAACACCTGGGTCTTGGATTAACCTATCATAAACATAAACATGTGGTTTTCCTTTGCTTGCTAGTGCTCAGCAGGGAATGAGTTGGAACGACCCCCATAAAGCATCCAACTGGTAGTTGTCATTTAAGGGGACTTCCCTCATTCCCTGCTGAGAACTAGCAAGGAAACCCCCAGGGATGATCTACAAGGCTTGGCCTAAGTTGGGGGGCTTTTGGGATACTTCAAAAGTGAGGGTTGTCATGGCTATCATAAGGCAAATCATGTGATTGTTTAGCGCCCCTTTGGACAAGGTTGATCCCGCCTTGATTTCAAGAATACGGAACTCGGACCCCCCATGGGGTGGTTTCTGTGTGTGTCAACTCGCCAGCGGACTCATCTTGCGGAGGGTGTCTTTGGGGGAGGATGTTGCCAAGTCCTTCAACCTGTTGACTCAGACTCGGATTTCATGTCCAGCTTCGCCGATCCGATTTTGTAGGGGCGGCTTTGCAGGGCACTTTCGAAAGATTGCTGATTGGTCTTCGGCCTTTCAAGTATCCCAAAGTGAGTCATTTCCGAGTTGTTTGGTGGGGTTTATGGTTGGGGCACATTCCCTAGGCTTATTCCCCTGCCATGATACCTACCAGCTATCCCTCGTACATAACAATTGAGTCAGGTTCCATGGGGTAGCTGAGGTCACGGTGGGCCAGACAGAGGGCATTGCCTACCTTGAGGCGTGGACAGATTTGGGTGTCGTTTTGTGGAGGTACCCCTTTGGGTGTGTTTTAAGTGGAAGCCAAAAGGAAAACCACCGTTTGGGGGTTCCTTATTTTGATACATCCCAGTTTTAGCCAGTAATCCGACGCACACAAGAGGTGCTGGACTTTATACTTTTCGGGACCCTCTCAACGGGAATGATGAAGAGTTTAGACTTGTTTGGGGAATCCACTCAGAAAGTGAGGTGCAGGGCGGCAACAGCAATGTCCTTCAGTGTGATGTGTTAATTATCTTAGCCGTGTTGTTTGTGTTGTCCATGTTTGTTTGGGCTTCAGACAGATAAGAGAAGGAACCCACCGATTGTTTGAACAATGCTGCTGGGGAAGAACCCAACCAATTCGGGTCAATGTCAGTTTGCGTCGGAGTACTTTACAGAACGGATCCCTCCAAATGATTTTTTTCAGGCTGGTTTGCCAGGAGGCTACAGCCCACAAACCACAGACGGTTTACCTGTTGACCCCGCCAGTGTAGAAGCTCAATAGTTGGGCCCCAGTCCCTTTTGCCCCAAAGGACAAAGGCCCGATATCAGCCCTTTTAATTCTTTGCATGCGTTTGGGTCGACCATTTTAATGACCGTGTTTTATAGACCCCTCGAAGTTCCCGCCTCGGGGATCAACACTGCCCGGGGATTACACAGGTGCCAAGGGGATTGGGGGGGACCACGCGTGCCTGATATCAAACTTGCTCGTGCAGCTAGGTGGACATGTTAGAGCCCCTGGTTTTGTGGCATGTTTTGGAGCTCGTCCTCTATGTCCCTCCCAAATGGACCATAGACTGCACGGGATGACCTCAGCTGGGGCCCATTGGGAAGACTCCTCTGAAATCATTCGGGCTCAGTGGCGGCCTTGTCTACGCAGTTGATGGAGGGTTGAGTGTTCACCACGAGGTGTGAGGTTAAAGCAAAGAGGCGACCCAGATGGTTAGATGGTTTGTTACGCATGGAAGCCACCCGGTGGTGAGCCGAGCTCATTTTGGTACAACGCCACGTTCCCTGGGTTTTTTCGAGTTCTCACCTCCAATGCGCTTCCATGATTTCCCCCAAGCAAAAGTTTTGGGGCGAAGCCCCTGATTTCATCCAGGGCAGGAACTAGGCCCGCCACCAATTCCGTGGATTCACAAAAGTCAGGGGGTGCTGCCCCGTAATCCCCATTGGGAAACTCCAGTCCAAGTTTCTCTTTGAGAGACACCATAGACACCCCATTCTTGATTTTTCTCAAATTGGGAATCGGTCCTAAAATGGTTGGTTTGCTTTCGTTTCCCTCTCAATGCCAACCAAAGGGGCGTCCAATTTGAGAAAAACTCCGCTCGCCTTCCCCGCTTTGAGACAAAGCAACTGAGACGGCCGAGCGGCAGCTCCTTGCAGGCAAACGACGGAATTTCGGGTTTTTAAACCACCAGACGGGTTTGTTTTGTTTGTTTCGGGCGTAGAAAAGCACCAGGAGGCTTGGTCAAACAATCGGGTGGTTTAAACCAATGGTTTCAACTTGTCAAGGGGATGAGTCAGAATTAAACTACCAGGGGACCATTCATCAGGGTGCCATTCTGCTAGGCCGACTTGGCGCACGAGGGCGCAGCCTCTGTGCGCGGCCCTTACTCTGTCTGTGAGACTAACCAAAACCCGGAAATGCCGCCAAAATTTGGAAGCTCATGTCATGTTATATAGTTGTTAACCTTTCGCTTCCTAGGCAAGCTGGTTTGAGAAGAGCGGATGTCGGTTTTTATTCACGCTTGCATTTGTGTGTGTGTGTGTGTCTTTTGCAGGGTGCTTTTCCGTCGCATCAGGAAAGCCAATTGGGACCGAGAATCCCGGTAGACAGTTTTTCGGAGCGGGGATCCATGGACCGCAAACCAGCAGAACTTGGCACTCAATTTGTCGAGGGCGGCTTCCCAAAATGGAGTTCCATGTCGATATGCCTTAGGCCGGGGTTGAAAGAGCAGCCAACGGACACCATTCTAGGGGTACCTTCCCCATTCTTTCCAGGAATCCTTCTTTCTAGAGAACCTTCAGAAACCGAGGGAAAACGGCCGGTTTTTTAAAAGAACGATGGTTGAAAAGAATGGGGAAGCAACCCCTGGAACCATTGCCAATGTGGAAGGGCTGTTACTAGTTACTTCTGACACTTCGAGCTGCTTGAAGCCCTTCGCCTGAGAGCTTGTAGCTCGCAACTGTCTGAACTGTGTGTGCCCACTGGAGGTGAAAGTCTGGCCCCCTATGTGGCTGTTTCTCAAAATGAGGAACCCTCTTTTGGTTGGCGTATTGTCGGATCCCTTATTTTGGGAAACGCCCGTGTAAGGATCATGTTGGATCATCATCGGCGTTCGACTCGACAGCGTTCATCCGAAAATCAATGTTGTTTTCCTCCAAATCGGTGGTGTCTCTGTGTATGTGTCCTTCATCTATTTGTGAAAGCGTGAGCTGTCCGCGTGCTTTAAAGATTCATGGCGCCTTTGTGCCCAAAGCAAGCGGCAAACATGGTCCAAGGGCTATATGCAAAACCAAAGGTTGGCCCCCGATTCGTTGCCCGACCAAAGATCATGGCAGACGAGGTTGGTTTGGGACCATTTGCGAAGTACCTTTCAAGTTGCGACATGTAGTTGGAGAGCGGCGCGCGTACTGGGCCGTGACAATGACTTGTTGTTCTTATTGTTATAGCTGGCTCTTTGACACACGACAGGGATTTGGGGGAAGGGGGGGAGGGGGGGGAATAGTACACTTGGCCTGCAGCAGGCCAGAATTCTTTGAGCTTGCTTCGTGGTAGAAAAAGATGCGGCTAAAAGTCAGATCCTGCGAATATCAAATGAATTCGTGGGGCCAGACGCGGCTGAACCTGGAGCTAGTGAAACGAACTTTCACGTGGTAAAATTCAGCAACGTTGTGCGCAATGCAGAACACAAATAATGCGGTGTGGTTGCTTACGCATGTCATTGTGCCGGGTGTTGGGCGTGCCATCAAAGCCTTGTTGCACAATGCATCACTTTCAAAATGCACCGGCAAAATCCGAGGATCAACATGTCGGTGAACCCTTGTGCCTGGCGTTCTCACTTCGAGCCAGTAAAGCTTGCGCGTTGGCATAAGGACTTGGGTTTGGCTGAAAAGTAGTGTCCTTTTTTTTTCCGGCGCTCTAACAAAAGTGTTTTGCTCCATCAAGTGAAATTGGATTCGCGCAAATGATTCAAAGCCTAGTGGAATTGAAACCTTCAGCGTGTCCCGTCAAGAAGATTACAAGCGCACAAATCCCGGTTTGTATCGCGGCCGAATATGTGCGCGTCAACCGCCGATCTCAAACATGAAGAGCTCTTGGGGCTTTCTGTATTTGCACAAGCCGCTCGAGCACCTTGGATGACCCTTCCGTGTTGCCTTTGCATGTGTTTGGAGCACTGCAAACGCCTTGAGAAAAGCAAAACTGCAAACAGTAAGACACCAACTGACAGGGTTCGTCCCAACTCAGAGACCATAGTAAGTTCATGGGATTGACGCCGTGTCGTCAGTTGTGCGTTGTTCATTGCTGCGTGGACAGCCTTGATCGACAGCTTTGCATCTTCCACTGCTTTTTGACTGCTCGGTGCGATGCTAAGCTTGCGGCCAGTTGCCTCGCCGAACCGATGGCTAAACCCAAACCCTAAGCCAACCGAAACCAAAGCCTTGCCTGCTCCCAACAGGTGGGTGGTACAGCGCCACACTCTGTGCAGCTCGCACAGTCCAACTATGGCTACAGCTTGGACTACTTGAGTTCTAAAAGGGGCCATGCTTGGGACCTGGCAATGGTGTGGCAACCCACGGCTGTGAGTCGGCTCGACGCCTCCCTTCTCAACTTACCATGACGGCGCATTGTTGCACAAACTTACGGTAGGTACCTATGCCTTTCCGGCTTAATGTCTGCGAAGCCATGTTGCGCCTCACTTCTAACCTCCAAATGGATCCAAATAGAGCATTGGCACAGAATGAATTGCAGCTTGCACGACACACAGTGAACAACGCAGCAGTTTGCGAGCAAATCTATAAAACCCGCCGCAATCAGCAACATTCCAAAAAGCCCAGGCCGTTTGCCAACGTTTTTTATGGGGATACCAGCTAAGAATGGGGAGGCTTTGTCAAAATCAGCTGACCCACTGTCAGTCAAAGCCAGCAAGAAACCCACCGAAACCAAGCGAATCCAACAGTTGCTAGCGTCACCGAGGGAAAGGGGCCCCGCAAAAAGGGTACAGGTCGTGAAACCATCGGGCTCCTTGGACCCGGGGTGTTCTTTTCAAGGTACACCAGATTGTGAAAACCATGGGGCTCCTATGCGGGGTATCCTTTTGAAGGTACACAGGTTGTGCAAAAAAGATCAGGCTCCTTGGATCCGGGTGCCACCCCTCCTGGAGGGACCGGTCCCTCGTGGGAACCGGGCCGGGGATCAGTCGGAGCGCTCAGGACATGCAGCAGCATCGATACCGGCTTTAGCGGCACCATCGCTTTGTCGCCAGGGTCCAAGGGTTTGCCTATGGTTTGATCGAGGTCGAACTACACAACCCAACAAGAAAGCCAAGAGATGCTTCTACCAACCAGGTTGCATGTTTCACTCAAGGGGTTGAGAGTTTCTACACTTCGGCTATGTACCTTGACCATCAAAGGTTGTGTTGAGGCAGGAAGCGGCCGTCTTGGAGTCAGGTGCTCTTCAAAAGGGGGGCAAGAGCTTGCAGTGTTGACGATTTGTACCTACTCCGACGCTTAGAGCAATCCTAGATCCTGAATCCAGCCCAAAATCACCCTAAGCCAGCCCTACGCTGGCTTGACACCAAGCCTAACACCATCCTCAAACACACCCCTGACCCAGCCTAGACTCCTAATTAACCCAAGTCTAAACCGCTGTATTAAAAGAAAAGCATAAACGAAGCCGAAACCAACCCTGGCCCTATGCGTGCATTTGCTGGTTCTGCTGAGGATACAGAATACTCAGAGAGAGAGAGAGAGGGAGAGGGAGAGGGAGAGGGAGAGAGAGTGTGTGTTGGTTTGTTTTCAGCTCTGCTATGGGCACGCTGGCACACATTGTTGATGCTTTAGAAGTATTTTGGATGACTCATGTTGTGCGGTGTCTGCGCCCGTTTCTGTTCCTTTGTTCCTGCAGCACAAGTGCTTCAGATAAGTTGGTGTGTGATCTTTTTTAGTTTTGTTCTGATCGAAACCAAATGCTGCAGCAGAGGCTCTTCGAAGCTTATCAAGCTATCTGGAACCCAACCAGCTTCCGGCGCTGAAGAAGCTTTAAGTTTGTTGAAGGAGTCCATGCATCTTTCCACAACCCTCCAAACCACAATCTCAACGGACAACGGATGGTATACGCCGTAAGATATAGTGGCCACATAGCGGCTGTGTCGCCCCCCTCTCCCCCATGTTTTTTGAGTTCCATGTCAATTTGCAATGGCGGGAGTTGCATGGCACACAACCGCTCAGGTGCAACGCCGGAGCGCTGAAAGCCTCTCCCAGCTGTGTGTGCGCACCTCAGTAAGAAACCTATAGAAGTCAGACTCATCTTGGTGTTTTCTGTAGAATGTGCATTAATATTTAAAGGGAAAAGAAAAGGACAACCATTATTTTGGGGCTTAATTTTAAGACAGCCCTGACTGATGTCCCTTCACACATTTCCCGCATGAGGGTGGGATGGGCAACCTGGGGTTTCGGTCCCACCTTGCTCTGATCTCGTTCTTATCTCGTTCTTCAGCCCCCTGAAACGCTTGCTCAGGGCCGAGCACGGAACAAGGCTTCTGGAGGGTCAGTGCATCGTCTGTACACGCGGAATTCGGATCGTCTGTACACGCGGGACCGGATCGTCTCTGCACGCGGGCCTTTTTTGCCCCGGATCGTTTGTACACGCAGTGCTTACTGCTATGCACAAGAAGGGACAGGGGCGTTGACAGCTGCATGTTTCCTTGCCTTTCCAACGCCTCTCCGCAGCGGGGGCTCGCTGCGCACGTGAGCGGGCGTGCTTATTAGGTGGGAGGCGTGGGTGCAGTGCTGGGCGTGCGCGCGCGAGCAGGTGTCACCCCAAGCCCACCCCCACCCCCGCCCCACCCCCACCCCACCCCACCCTCATCTGCTGCACGTCAGCGGGCGCGCTTACTAGGTGGCAGGCATCTGTGCAGCGTGGCTACTAGGTGGTAGGCGTGGATGCAGTGCTGGGCGGGCACGCGTGAGCGGCTGTGCCCACCCCACCCCACCCCAACCCCCCCACCCCCCACCCCTCCCCAAGACCCCACCCCGTCTGTTGCGCGCGAGCGGGTGTGCGCTAGGTAGCAGGCATGCGCGCAGTGCTGGGCGGGTGCACGTGAGCGGGTGCGCTTTTTAGGTGGGAGGCGTGAATGCAGTGCTGCGCGAGCGCGCGTGAGCAGGTGCCCCACCCCGGACCCAACCCCCACCCCCACCCCCACCCCCGCCCCACCCCCCCTCCCCAATACCCCACCCCATCTGTTACGCGTGAGCGGGTGCGCTTGCTAGCTGGCAGGCATGTGCGCAGTGCTGGGCGGGCGTGTGTGAGCGGGTGTGCCCCACCCCACCCCAACCTCCCCAAAGCCTGACCCCAGCCCAGCCCACCCTGAGCAGGCGCTCATTAAGGCGGCAGGCATGTGTTGCACGTGAGTGGGCGTGCTTATCCGGTGGCAGGCATGCGTGCAGCGCTGGGCGGGCGCGCGTGAGCGGGTGTGCTTATTAGGTGGTACGCGTGGATGCAGCGCTAGGCGGACGCGCGTGAGCGGGTGTGCCCCACCCCGCCCCGCCCCAGCCCCCACCCCCACCCCACCCTTCCCCAATACCGCACCCCATCTGTTGCACGTGAGCGGGTATGCTTATTAGGTGGCAGGCATGTGCTTACCATTCCCGCACCTCCCCACCCACCCCCCACCCCTTCGGGCTACTCTTCCGCATGCGTGGAAACAGCGCTGAGCGGGTGCACTTGAGCGGGTGTGCTTACCATTCCCCCCTCCCCCCCACCACCCCCCCCCCCCACAGTGCTGAGCGGGCGCACTTGAGCGGGTGTGCTTACCAATCCCCCCCCCCCCACCCCCCCACCCTGCCAAAAGTGTGTGTGTGTACAGATGAGCCAGATGACAGAAACCTTGTGTGCGCAGATGATCCAGAGTGCATGGCGCAATAAGTGAGGAAAGCCTGTGTGTACAGATGATCCAGATTTGTGTGCGCAGATGATCCCCTGCCCCTTCTGGAGAAACAAGTCGGAATGAGAAGATCCGCACTGGAATTCGATGAAACAAGGCAGTCTTCTCAAACAATTGTGGCCTGCACCCGCAATGATCTCCAATATGATCTCCAATAGGAACAGACAGAATACCATGATGCGACCCGGGGCTTCGACAGTTGTGTGTGTGTGAATATGCGTTGAAAAGGCGATTGCCCAGTATTGGTGTGACTAAACTTGCTTCTTTTCGGCAGGGAACGAGGAACTGACCCCTATGACCCATCCCTTGGGAATGAATCCCTAGGTCTATTCCCAAAACCCTCTTGCTTCCCTACCTGGGCATGGGTCAAAATTACACCATCAGGGGACCGCAAGTTTTGGTCCATGTTTTCAGTTACCAGGGTTCCATTTGGGGGTTACCCCATTTTTGACCCAGCGCCACCTATCGAAGCAAGTAAACGTGACTGTATCAGTCCAACTTGGGTCCAATTCGGCACCCAGAGGCCTGGTGGAGCCGCTGTTTGAGATTCATGTTGGCCTCCCTTTTTTCACCGCTCTGCTTTTTGGACACCAGCGGTCATTGAAGTGTGAACTCATTTGACTCCCGAGTTGTGCACTGTGCATGCTTTTGGAGGATGATTTCATGCAATGTGGCCTTTTGCTGGATTGGTTGCCATCCTCAGATTCCAGGTTGGGTCAAGCCCTTCTTTTGATTTGTTTAAACAACGTTTGATGAAGCAGACTCCTGTCAGTGTCCCTTTCAATTGAACCAGGGTCCCCCCCAAATCAAGGGGGTGGGTCTGGCTTGAACCAGGGTCTGGCCCACCAGTTTGGGGGTCCCCCCCACATCTTAACTGCTATTGGGTTGGATCTTTAGATTTTCACTTTTTGGGAAATCAAGGTGGGTTTTTGCACTAAACCCCCCGAAAAAAGAGAGTTCCCGTTTTTTAGGCGTGGGAACTTTTAGGTCCCTGCCCACCACCACCCGCCCCCCCTTCCCAGACCCTTTCCCTTTCCGAGCACCACCACCGCCCGCACCCGGACCCCACCTTTCCTGAGCCAACCAACCCTAAACCACCCTAAACCAAAAACCTTAAACCAGCCCTAAACCCACCTTGAACCAGCCCGAAACCAGCCCGAAACCAACCCTAAATCACTCCTAAACCAACCCTAAACCAACCCTAAACCAACCCTAAACCAGCCCCAAACCAAGCCTAAACCAACCTGAAACCAGCCCTAAAACCAACCCTAAACCAACACAACCCTAAATCAACCCGAACCCAGCCCTAAACCTACCCTACCTAACTCAACCCTAAAATCAACCCTAAACCAGCCCTAAACCAGCCCTAAACCAGCCCTAAACCAACCCTAAAGCCCTACACCAGCCCTAAATCAACCGTAAACCAGCCCTAAACCAGCCCTAAACCAACTTTAAACCAGCCCTAAACCAGCCCTAAACCAACCCTAAACCAGCCCTAAACCAACCCTAAACCAACCCTAAATCCACCCGAATCCAGCCCTAAACAAACCCAAAACCAGCCGGAAACCAACCCTAAATCAACCCTTCACTCCTAAACCAGCCCTAAACCAGCCCTAAACCAACCCTAAATCAACCCGAACCCAGCCCTAAACCAACCCTAACTCAACCTTAAATCAACCCTAAACCAGCCCTAAACCAGCCCTAAACCAGCCCTAAACCAACCCTAAACCAACCCTAAAGCCACCCTAAACCAGCCCTAAACCTACACCAGCCTAAATCAGCCCTAAACCAACCCTAAACCTAAGCCCTAAACCACCCCTCAGACACGTAGGGGGGGGGGGTGGTGGTGGACCCCCCCCCCCTTCGGGCAGCTGGGGGGGAACCGCGACCCTGGCACAGCCGGGGGGGGGGGGTGGTGGTGCAGGGCAAGGCCCCAAAAGTTTCCGCGCCACATCCGCGGGCACTATCCGAAAAAAAGTGAACAGCTTTTTGCAGGGGGGTCTCGCCAGCAACCAAGAAATGAAGGGGGTGACCACCAAGAGGAAGCCACGCGTTTCTCGCGCCCAAGCCTGGAGAAGCGCAGGCCGCAGGGCTGCAGCAGTCCGGTGGATGTCACGGCTGCTGCCCTCAGCATGTGTGTGTGTGTGGGCCGGGGCGGAAGGGGGAGGGGGTAGGCAGGAAATGATGATATGCTTTTACTTGCATGTGGTTTTACTTGCATGTGGTGATGAAGTTACTCAATGTAATATATGTATATGTAATATATACACATTGATTGTGTGGCTTGTGACCCCCCAAAGTGGGCAAAGCTGGGAGGAGTTGGGTGGAGTTCAAGACTGATCAAGAGACCGCGGCAGGTTATCATGAGCTCATGAAGGTTCACGGCGAGGTGCCCCTTAACACCCGGCTTGGGATTTAGAGTAACTTGCCCAGAAGAGATTTTTCGAGGCTGAAGGCTCTTAGTAGGTGAGTGGTTTGTCCGGACACGCCCTGACCTGGAGGTGCGTGTGTCGCAAGCCTGGAGCGCAATGTGTGAGATGCGGTTGAAGGCAAGCCTCTCAATGGGAGCCATAGGAAGCGCATGGCCAACTTTTGGTTTGGCCTGGCCCCCTGGCCCCTCCCACCAATTAACATGGAACCTGACAGGCAGGTCCTGGAAGACCATGTTCCTCTTAGAGTTCGTGGGAGGGTAATAGGGACATCAGCTGGCTCTTGCTGGCCATTCCAAGGTGGGAAGTACCACCGCCACCATCACCCCTGACAGCATGGCTTCTGGAACCGTGTCCACTCAGGCGCCTTCGGAGTCAACTTCACAGGTTGTGTCGCAGGTCCTTGGATGTTCCTGTGATTGAAACATCACCTGGGCCTACCCAAGTCCCCCAGTAGTGCCCTTTTACCCTTTTTTGGGGGACTCCTAAAGCAGACTACAAAAAAAGGGTGCCCTTATAGGACCTAGCTACTATATGATTTAGTTTCGCTCGGGTGGGGTTGTTCTTGGAAGGGGAAATATCAGCGGCCTGTATGTACCTTGGTCCAAAGACCGGCTCAAAAATAGTGGGCTGGTCTCAACCAAAGCCAAACTGCAGGGCGGCCAGGCTCCCTTGTCTATGCCAATTGTAGCGTTTGGTTCTGAGGGACGGATGCACACGTCTTGGCCCACCTTTTGCTCTTTGGAGGCTAGGTTCCGGTTGGTTGCTCATACGTTTAGACCTGGCTTGGAACTGTGGTGTCTTTCAACGGTTGGTTTCCCTTTGAGCATCAGCCAAAAGGGGGCTCCAGGTCCCATGTTTTTGAGGGTACCCTTGTTGGGGTTGCCGTTGTTGGGTAAGTACACCGATTCCTCGATGGCTCCAATCACAGCTACCACGCATGGGGGCATGCACCGGGGCAACCGGCTCTCAAGGGCTGCAGCTACTCACACGCACTGGGAAGCCAAAGCAAAACTCATGATTTTGGGGGTCCCTCATGATTTTGGCGCATTTTGCTTGGATGTTAGGACTTTAACTTTTTGTCAACCCATGGGTTTTCCGTATTAAACCACTAAAAGTTGAACTTTTAGCAGGGGAGCAGATTTCGCAACCGAGTGGGAGGCCTGCAGCACGGTGAACAGCAGCTACACCGGGAACTTCGAGCTCTCCTGCGCCATGGGCGTGCTGAGCTATGACGTCTCGCCCGGCAGCCGAGAAGTCAAGAGAGAGATCCTCTGTGGGTTTGGTGGGTTTTGGGCCGGGGGGCTTCCCCAAATGGAGTCTAGCTAGGATGAAGTAAGCTGTATTTGGCTATGAGGGATTCCCGGACTAGAATGATGACGTCCCTTCAAGGTTTTCCTTCAAACCAGGTGAACGGGCGACCTCAAAAAAGACGACCATGTCCAGGACCGCCGAGTGGCTACAAATGGTTTGTGAAGTGACCGCCGGTAGGGAGACTTTGACCCACATGGAAGGAGTGGAAGGAGGGGGGGGGAGTCTGGTGGTGCCAATTTACAATACGAAGTAAGCCCTGGCCCATTTACTCAGCCCAAACCCGTAAAACAACCAACCAAGCCTAAGCACAGCAGAAACTCGCCCCACTCCCCCCCCAAGCTCCACCACTTTCCCCCATTCACCATGTACTCAGCCCATGTAAAGTTTACGTCTGAGGTTCCCAGGCCCACGAAGAGGCCCACGAAGAGGGCCTCAACCCGGCCAGGACTTGCAGTCCGGGCTGCTCCAGTGACCAAAGACCGGGCACCCAGTGCCTAGCAAAACGGCATCTCCCCTCTGTTTCCTTGCGTGCGTGCATGCTGGCGCTTATGCCTGTGCTTGTGCGCTTATGCTTGTTTGTGTGCTTGTGCTTCTGTTTGTGGTGCTGTTATGGTTTGTGTTTGTGGCTGTGTTTGCTTTTTTGGTCTGTGTGTGTGCGCACGTTGTGTTTGCATGTTTTTGTGCTTGTCATTATGTGGCTGTGCGTGTGTGTGTGTGTGTGTGTGTGTGTGTGTGGGTGGTTGGGAGTGTATGGGTCTGTTTGTGCGCCTGCGTTTATGCCTGTGATTGTCTTTGTGCTGCCCATGGTTGCGTGTACTTTGCATTTCTGCCAGCGTTTGTTTGGGATCCTCCGCGTTCCGTATCCGCATGGCTGAATCACGTAAACTGCAGTTTCGCTCATGGAAATGCATTTGTCTGGGAATGCACATGAGAAGGTCATTGCTTAGGCTTTGTGCATTTTGTTGGTTTTTTGCACAGCGGCCATTGCCAGATGGGGCAATGTCTTTGTGCCCCAATGTAAGCCCTCAAGAACTGGTTGAGAGGTTACGGGACGGACTCAACCATAAAATAGGTGCCTCCGCCCAATTGATTCTTTGCTGGTGGGTTTGAGGAGGACGTATGTGTCTCTTGGCTTAGACTTTTGGCGCATAGGGTGCGTTTGTCATCACTCAGAGGTTGGGTTGCAGGAGAACAGTAAGTGTTCTTTTTTGCCCAAACCTGTGCACAATATAGTTTTCCTACAACTTCTCCCCCAAATGTACCCCAACTATTTGAATCACCTCTTGAGCTAACTTCACAAGCGTGTTTCCTGTTGGGGTGCTTGAAACATAAAGGGAACCCCTCTTCGACTTGAAACTCACCTAGGAACTCGACTCGAGAGTCTGTGGCCTCATTTTTCGAAGCTGGCCTAGACATACGCAGCGACCAGACACGGCGAGTCTCCTTCATTCTTCCCTTCATCCCAAACCGTGTAACCTTTGAGATATACCATCAATTCTGAATTCGGCTTGTATTGAACACGCAGAGAGACAAAGAAGCGAGGACGAAAGCAAGCAAGAAAGCAAGACAACCAAACAAGCACCGGAACGGGGGGGGGAAGACTTCTTGGCTGGAGCTCCGAATTGATGGACTGATCTGAGCTTGGCATTTCTCAAAACCATTGCGGTTTTCTTGGGAACACCTTGTTGCGGGCCGTGGTGTCAAACATCATTCGAGCCCATTTAGGGTGCTGCAGGGTAATCTTAGGGGAAATGTATGGCGCCCCGGTTTGTCCAGGGGCTGATTCCGAATTCTTTTCAACCATCGTTATTTTCAAAAAAGAGAGCGATTTTTCCTGGGTTTCCGGAGGTTTTCTAGAAAGATGCGGATCCTTGGAAAGAATAGAAACGGAAGGTACCCCTAGAGTTTTGGAAGGCCTTGCTCCAGGTTTGGCGCGTCTGGGGAGAAGATACCAGCGCCAAGGTATCACCATCAACGTGGCCGGCAACTCGGCCAGCTGGAGTCCGGCTCCCGGGCAATGGCGAAGCTAGGAGTTCTGGTGCTTCGCAGGATTCCTGGTGAAACCGCCTTTTGGTGGTTTGACACGATCCACTTTTGGCTTTTTTGGTGGTTTGACATGATCCACTTCTGACTTTCTGTTTAGCATGCGTTTTTTGCTGGTTTGGAACTTGTATGGTTGGAACACCCTCGATTGTCAGTGGTGATAGATACCCATGTTATCGTTGGGGGGCCCCCCCAACGAGTCCAACCACTTCGTACCCACTGCCTTTCGGTTTTCTTGGAGCATCCGCAGGAAACTGTGTGTGTGCGTGTTTTGGGGGTACTCCCTTTGGAGTGGTTTCAATGAGAAACCAAAAGGAAACTAACCATTTGCCGGGTGCCCTTATCAAGACATGCCCACATGGTTTCCCTCATGATGCAATGCTTTGGATTTTCGGGAGGGCATTGCTCTGGTCCCCTCGCCGTGAGGTTGCCCGCTGCAAACCTAACAGCCAAAGCAGAAGAGCTGCAGCGCAAGTAGCGCACGTACAAAAACAACATGAGTTTGTGTTCAAGAAGGCAACCCCTAAATGGGTCCCTTGGGTTGCCTTGAAAACCATTGAGAAGCAACCTAAGACACACCCAAGTTGAGCATTCACATTGAGCTACCCACATTGTAAGATTGCCGGAGTGATGCCATGCTCTACATCAAGATGCGAACCTGGCACAGGCAACGGACTGCTTCTGTGCGGGTATCATTAACTATAAGATCCACTTTGCTAAGGTCCGACCAGCTTCATGTTCTGAGATTCTGGTTTTCCCTTGTTCCCACACATTTGGTCAAGGTCCCACGTCAATCCGTTGGTTTCCAGGTCCGTTCCCAGAGCCCCCAGAGCATCACTCCCCACCCCGGGGGAGCCCCCCCGAAACCCCCGGAGCCATGGCGCTCGAGCAGCTGCGTCAAGCGGAGTCCTTCAAAGAAGAGGGCAACCACCAGCACCGCGAAGGCGGTGGGTGGCGGGGTGGGGGTGGGGTGGGGTGAAGACGGGTTCCATTTGGGTGGTGGTTTGGGTTTGTTGGGAAATCAAACATGGGCGGCCTTTTTTTGGTGTTCCCGGCCATGGAAACAACCGGAAGAGGGTACCCGCAACAGACATGTATGCTCATTTATCTCGTTTTGGACCTTGCAACATCCAACGACGTGGTTTTGGCTCCAAAACACCAAGTGTGCAAGAAGCAGTTGTTGTGGTAAGTGGGAATTTCATTGGCACCCAACAGCAAAATGGAACTATGGAAGTGGAAATCCAGTGGGTGGTGAGCCACTTCTGTGACACCGGGGATCCGTTAACGCTCCTCTAAGTGAAGATTTCGTCTGTGAGCCCAGTTGAAGGGGAACTTCTCGCAGTGCTGTCCTTTTAAGCCTAATTACTTTATTGGACACAGGCGTGAATTTTCATCACATATGCCCCCGCAGAGGGCGGCAACAGACGCAGTAGAATGCTATGAGGTCGTCAGTTTCAGTCGGACCTGGCTTGCTCTTTCAGCCGACTTCTTTCTTCTCAGGTGAAGCGAGGAGCGTCGCTCAAACTTTGGGATACCCTCGTATCCCCATGGGAGGAAAGTGCCAGCGTCCCCTGCGGCAGCCGGGTCCGAAGCCATTTGGGTGTCAAAAGTAAAAAAGCTGGGGTTGCGCAGGTTTTGGTCTTTGTTTGCATTTCTCAAGGAGCCATTTTGGGTACATCTTGTTGAGCCACCATTTGTCAGCTGAGGTAACTACCGAAAGGCCCTGGGCTGCTACCACAAGGTCTTTTGCTTCGTCAACGGCCTGGTGGCGCCGCAGAACCAGGTCGCTCGAAAAGTGAAAAATCCGTTCCCCCTATGAGTAAAGGTCTCCCAACAATTGTGTCCAAAGTCCCAAATCCGGGCATACGTTTAGAATAGCCAATACACAAATTCTAAAGCTGGCCGTACTCAAATCCAGCATTAGAAGGACCCGAAGGCACGTTTCCTTTACTACGGCTGTACTACAAAGTTGCGACTTTCCTTTGCTAGGGCTGTACTACAAAGTTGCGTCAACCAAAGAATCAAAGCATGACCTCAACTCCCGCTACTTAAACTCCTTACTCGGAAATGTACGTTTGATGCGATTTTCCGGACCGGAACAGGGGGACCACAGTTGCAGACAAGCTTACAAACAACAAGAGGTACCTCCAAAACCTTCCCTCCGGAGCAAAGGGACCCCTAACAATAAAACATGTTTTGCTGGCAGGGACTTTTTTAAATTAGCGGCGGGGCGGGGGGGGGGGGGCGTTTTATGATTAGGGGGGGAGGATTAAGGAGAACCGTCGCAACAATGGCGAGGGAACCACCCCCGACAGCTAGCACACGGTTTTCGACCTGTTGTCTTGTGACGACCACTAAAAAAAGGGGCCCGGGTCCACATCGACATTTGGTCACCAAAAATCAACAAATCCAAACCAGCAGTTGCAGAGAGTGAATCTCTTGGTTTTATCAACTCAACTCGCAACTTCGCGAACGGCACCTGGAAAAAGAAGGAAGAAACACGACCTCGCAGGATGTGGCCAAGCCCGCGGAGAATCACATCCCCGCAGAGAAGGTGGAAGAGGCGTGGCGCCGAATTCGCGGCCGCCGGGGCCTTCTGGATCGGGCAACCAAGAGGTTTTATAGGAAACTTCCATTTACCTTTTTCGCCCCCTGGGAGAAAAAAAACACGCGAACACATGTCCAGCAGTGATAGATTCCCTGTAAAACCAACGGGGGAAAATAGAAACACATATTCATTTCGGCAAATGGAAGGAAAGCATCCGGAGCGAGACCTCCAGGGGTTGAAGAGGTATCATGGTTTTTGCAACGTCCCCAACAAAAAAATGGCAACCCCGAATACTTGCTGGTGCTCAGAAGGGAATGGAATGCACCCAGGGACTCCCTTAAAGGAAATAAGGAAGCCATCAGTTGGAATGTTTACAAGGGTCATTCCCTCATTCCCCTGCTGAGCAGGATGCCTTCTGGTTTCCCTTCAGCATCCGAGGGGTCCCCCGTTAGCACCACACCCCTTTTCATACCAACAACCACCGACACTCTTGGAGTATCTGATCAAAGATCTGCATCTAAGCAACCGCAGGCATACATCCGAAGGGGTGCCCCCCTTGTGCCCCCCTTTAGCACATACCAACACATCGCACACTGAACTATCTGATCAGCAAGCCCATGCTAAGAAACCAGCTAGAGACAACCCTTCAAGTTCGCCCTAGTTTTGGTCACCTGGTTACCTCCAGGGCTTACTTTGGGGCCTTTCCAACTGGTGAGGTTTTGGGTGAACAGGAGCACCAAACCATTGGTGCACAGGAATTGCACCAGGGCAGTCCTTTGGGGAAATCATCTTGTGAAACTTGAAGCCCTGACTAGGTGAAGCGCTTGAAGCAGACCACTCGCCTGAACATGGCGGACGCTCCGATCCAAAAGCAACGGCGGGTCGCAAGGGTTGCCCAAAAGCCGCCAGCGCAGATGTTGGGACTATCAAGGGCGGTTTCCCAAAATGGGTTTGTGCATTTCCAGTATGTGGGAGGGTACGCACACAAAGGAATTGTTATATCCAAAAAATAGAAACCTGGCAGCTGCGCTTGTGGGCAAGTTGGGTGTGTCCTACAACAGGGCATCACTTCGACTTCACTGTTTGGTCCCATCTGCTTCTTATACGTCATCTATCAATGCAGCTTTGCTGCTGCTTGCACAGGTGTCGAGCAGTTGCAGTCTTGTTTTGACTGGGTTAGGAGTAGAACTTGGGCGCCTTGTTTGTTGCGAGAGTGCACTGGGACAGCAGTTGGGATAGGCGAGCCACGCGTCACGAATCAGCCTGGGCAACTCAGGTTTGACATGAATTTGGGCCCTGCCTGTGAGCTCACTTCAGGGAATATTCTGTAGCCAGGTCGCATGTTCAGCGGACCGCCATTGTAAACCTATGAGGAAGCCCAACATCGATGGTTTTTGTCACCCTTAAGGCTACTCACGCCGGCCGGTTAGGCATGCTACCTGAAGCTGGGGGAGAACCAAAAGTGCGTGGATGCCTGCACCGCAGCGCTGGACTTTGGTCCTCACGCCAAGGCGTGGCGAGTCGCATTTTTCAGAGGATGGACTCGTGCGTGCTCTTTGAGACTTGTTTAAGGGAAGGGGGGGGGCCTGGGGGGGGGGGCTCAGGGGGGGGGGGTCTCTTCAGCATCGATAATTCGACAACACGAAACTGGGGCCGGAGACTTTTGTTTTTTATGGGACACCACTGGGCAGGTAAGATTCGTTTTCTCGGCTTCCGGCTAAGTCATGGGAGGAGTACCGAGTCATGGGACCCCGGAGTCATGTTGCGCGTAGAGGAAGTGACTCCTTGGTGGGTTTGGCCCCCCCGTTGAGACCAACCCGCACGGTGACCCCTTGGAAAGTTTCGTTCCCTCACCACCCCCCCCCCCAAAACAAAATCTCACAGTTTTTGGACCAACCCCACCGGCAGAGGTGTCCTTCTTAGGTTAGCTTGGTCAAAAAAATACAAGAAACCACTGGATTGGTTTAGATTTCGGGTTCATTCCATTTACCAGCCACCTCAGCCCACCGCCCCCCTCCCCAATTTTCGGACCAAGCCCACCAGTGTAAGTTCCAAACCCCGATAAAACCATCGCACACTCGCACACCCGCGATGGATCCATAGCGATCCCATCCCCATCCGGAGGCCTACTTCCGGCGGGCGCAGGCCTATGTGGAGCTGAGGAATTTCAGCTCCTTGAGCTGACTTCATGGGATCTACACCCCTCTTGGTGTCAGAATTCTTGTGGGGTCAGTCTGATGTTCTGTTTTGATGCTTACATCTATCCATCTATCTTGCTGTCTATGTTCTAGTACATAAAAACTCTTGGATCTCTGTTGAGACTTGGCATGTTCAGGTTTACCCAATAGCCATGTTTGGTCGCTCTCGATCCATGGGACTGGAGTGCCTAGCCCAAAGAAAAAGGCTCAGAGGCCGCCTGGAGGCCAGAGGCAGTGCAACACCACCTTGCTAAACCCAGCCCAGTGGTGCCCTTTCTTCCCTTTGGGGAGGGGCTCCCCTTTAAAGTCAACCAACCAAAAAATGGGTGCGTTTTTTTTCCCATGGGCGCTTCTGAGTTAAACCATGGGGCGATTCAACCTTGTTTCAAAATCACGGCGATTCAAAACCTTTTTTTTTACCTCCTTTCTGTGTGGTTTTGGGTGGTTCCTTTGTTTTTTGGTTTAATTACCTCCTTTCTGTTTTTTTTTTTGGGGGGGGGGGGAGTTTCCACCTCCCATGGCGGGCAACGCGACGCACCGCGCGCCACCTTTCTCGCCGCCTCGGAGGGCGCAGGAGTTTGTCTCGAGGCGACGCCGGGGCGGACCTGGACCGCGCCGGGGCGCTGGAGCCCAAGGACCAGGCCATCCAGCAGCAGATCCACCAGGCGCAAGTCACGGACGCGCGCGGATGCCTTCGGATGCGGGTGAGGGGGGGGGAGGTAGAGGGGGGGGGAGGTGGGGGGGAGGGGGTGGAAGGGGGGGGGGTGGCGAAAAAAGGAGGCCGCCGAAGATTTTGTTGTTTTGTTCGCAGGTTCCCCTTTCACCTTCTTTGAACATGGAACTGGGAAGGTCCCTTTAAAAGGAATATGGTCCAAACCAGAACCCACCGAAAGGTCAGGTTCCAGGTTAATTGGTGAGAGGGAAACTTATGAAAAGATGAAAATTATGAACAGATGAAAATTATTAAAAACACCTGGAGAAGGGTGGAGGTTTTCCACATCACCTGTTTGGAGAAGCCGAAAGGTGAGTTTGCTGGTGGGATGTCCAAAACGGTATGGATCAAGGCCTTGGTGGGGGGGGGTTGGAAGAGAATCATTCGCTTCCAAAGGTCACTGCCCACGCTATGATCTTCCATTTGCTTACTAAGATGTTTGTTTTTTCCCTTGATGGTTTTAAAGGGAATCTATCACTACTGGACATATGTTCATTTTGTTCCAGGAGGCTTCAGCAAATTTTGAGATGTGCTATCAACTGCTTCTTTTTGGAGCCGTTCGACGGTTTGAAACGTGGGCGGTGCGGCCACTTGTCGATGAATTTTCTGAATCGCGGGATTCAGAAGGTGAGCCTTGAGGGAGGATGGACCACCGCTCTTAGTTTGTTTCGTTTCAGGCCAATGCCCTGAAGCTGGTTAACAACAATCAGTCGCGTCCACCACAGCGGGGGGGGGGGGGAAGGGGTCCTCGAGGTCCTCGACCCCCAGACCCCCCAGACCCGGCGCTATTTTTCGCTCGCAGAGGTGCGGCGCAGCATGCGCCGGGGCGACGCCGAGAAAGCCTTCGGAGGCATCTTTGAGGCGGACGTCCAGAGTGGCCTTCGGTAGCCGCTGAAAACCCATTTGGCCTTTTGGTGTTCCTCAAAACTGGAAAGAGGTGTTGGGCTCTCCACTGGTTCACCGCCATTAAAGGTACCTACTGTTTAATAAGCATGTGCACAGCAGGCTGTTGGACGACTACCGCCACAGTTTCAAGAAAGTGTGCCATGAGTTAGAGGCAGGAGAGTTGAACATACAATTTGCTGGTTGGGCTTCATGTTCACCTTTGCATTTGTGACCTTGCGAGTCCCCAAACATGTGTGTGTGGGGTTGGCTCGTGAGGGAGAAGAACAGCAGCCAAGCTTGAAGTCTAGACAATGGAGAGGGGTCCTTCTATTTCGAAGAACCACAGACTTGGTTGTATTCAAGGAATGAATTGCATTGCTGGCGCTATGCTAGTTCATCGTGATAACAGCCTATGGTTGATTTGGGGAGGACGTGGGGGGTCCTACCCAGTTTTGCTGATGTTTTCTGTGGTTCCTTACAACACCAGGGGGCCTACCCAAATCAGCGATAGGTCATGTTGCCCGCCGCTCACTGGGAGGGCTTTGTGTTTTGGAAGCCTTTGAAAGCCCTTCTGTCCACTTCAATTGGGCAAAAGGGAAGTGTTTTGAGAGTACAGCTGAAATGACCCTTTGCAGGGGATGTATGGTGCTTCTTAAGTCACTTACAATGGACCCGTTGCTGCGGTTGATTCGAATCCAAAGGGAACCGGGGCTTGGGGGAGAGCTAAACCGAAAGACCACGGCCCAGTCAGAGTCTCCTGGATTCCTAGATGTCAAAAGGGACAGAGCACGGACAAAAGTAGGAGCCACCTAACATAACCCCGATAAGGTTGGTGCGGGAAAGCCATCTTAAACTGAGACAATGGCTGAGAGGGCATGCCTTTTATCCTATATGCGTTATCATGTTTGGTGTTGTTTTCATTGTTCAGTGACACCTTGACACCTTAGGCAATTGGGGGTGTTGCTGCTTTGTCTACTTGATCCAAGAGAGGGATACTTGATGAGAGTACTAGCAGAGTATCAAAGGGAAACCGCGGTGAAACTTGTGGAATCCAGGGTTTGTGTGCGTGTGTGTTCAATCCCTGATATATGTGTGCCACAGAATAGTTAGCGTTTTGACACACTCACGCACCCACCCACCCCACCCAACTCCAACCCAAGCCCCAACCCAAACCCCAACCCCACCCGCACCGCACCGCTCTGCTTCCCTCCGCTCCACTCACTGGCGGCACACGCTCACTCCACTCACTCACTCCACTTAGTCACTCCACTCACTGGCACGAAGCAGGGGTCGGGTAGAAAGGATACATGATTTCGCACCCGGGGTTTCCTGTAAATGGTTTCGGTTGTGATGGCATGGGTTAAGTAGCTGTAGTTTGAACTTGCTTTGCCAGGAGAGCTAGGTGGAGCTGTAGTGGGAAACTCTCGCCAGTTGCCCAAGTGTTCAATACAGAGTGGTTTGTTTTGGCCATCACATGCTTCCGCTCACTTCGAGATATGTAGGTGCTTCGGTGGTTTGGCCAGTTGGGGGAGCTACCGTATGAGCTGTAAATGAATGTGTTTGAGATGGATACAGAAGTTCTTGTCATGAAGTACCTTCTTACTGTTCTTGGTCATTCTGCTTGTAGTTGTTCTTTGTTTTTTTGGTTCTGTTCTTTTGTTTTTTGTTTTGTTGCAGTTGTTTTTTGTTTTGTTCTTTTCTTTTTTAAAATAAAAAAAATAAACACATAAATAAACAAGAAGCAAAGTTCTTTGCAAGCCCATACCAAGGGTTGTGACGGCCAGGCTCCGGCTGGCGAGGCCCAGGCAAAGGACCCAGTGGTGGGCGTTGGGGGGGGTACCCGAGACACCCTGTGGTGCCCTTGTTTTCCTGGTCTTTTTTGTGCGGGGAGAGGAGTTTCCTTTGTTTGTGTCATAGGTTGATTTTTAATTTTTTTACATAGATAACTCCAGGTATTATGTGTTCTTTTCTTTATTTTCGTTATTCTATGTTCTTTTTGGTTTGGGGGGAGGGGTTTTCCGCTGTTGTTTTCCTCTTTTTGGTTGGTGGGGAGCGGAGTGGAGGGGAGGGAGTACTTCCCTTGAGACTCAAGTACCTCAATGGAGCGAGCTTCTTCCCCATGGCCGCTGGCTTTTTGGGCTACAGTTGGGTGAACGTAGCCTCTTTTCAGCATGGAAGTGGACAGCAGCGGTTTTGAACGACTATTCTCTTGAACCGGCCCCTCCACTTCCGTGGTTAGATGGCACAAGTCCGCTTGGGTTTCAAGCAGCCCCGTTACCCGCCAGACTGGGACTTGTCATCTACTTTCGCCTTTCGCCTTGCTATGTAAAAACCCGATATGGCGCGAGTTGTCAAAACAGAAGACAGAGGCTCGGAGGGGGATGGCCAAGTTTCTAGTTGTTTGAGACCAGTTTTTTCTATGATGCCTCTATGTGGTACTCGATCTTGATGATACAAGAATACACCGGCATGGAGCCCAGAAAGGACGAACTTCATTTGGGTGTTAACATAGAGGTGCTTGACAACTGGGAGCGTGAGTGTGAAGACATGACACAACAACTCAACCTTCCATTTGCTTAAGACCATTTTTGCTTTCCCCTGTTGGTTTTAAAGGAAATCTATCACTACTGGATTTTTTTTTCCAGGGGTCTTGACCAAATGGAAGCAACCTTGAACGCACTAGCAGCGTCCAACAGCAGCGTACAGATCAACAGCTTCGGCAGCAACGATGCCCTGCCGCAATTAGTAGTCACGCCACGCCTGGCCAAGGAGGAGAAAGCAGTGGAAAAGAAGGAGGAGACGGAGGAGGAGAAGGAGGAGAAAGTGGAGGAAAAGAAGGAGGAGGCCAAGCAGCCGCAGGAGAAGAAGGATGAGAAGGAGGAGAAGGAGGAGGAGGCAATGGGAAATGGGATGCCGCATTAGACGGGAGAGACAGTTTTGCTGGCACAGCGAGATGTACCGTAAAACAACCAGGTGTTTTGAATGTGTCAAAGTAGAATGCACCAACAGATATGAGTATGCCTCAAAATGGGAGCGTTGGTGTTATTTTGGTTGCCCCTTGAACCATGTAACATGCATCCCTCATTTTGTTTGAAGCCGTTGCATCCAAGGCATGAACACTAGAGGCCTTTTCAAAATGCTGATTTCAACCCTGGTTGCTGTTTGTGGCATCCCGCAGCCTTGGTCTTTGAGGGTCAAGAACAAATGACTCGACATGGGGGACTCAATCACCCCCATCCCCTTCCCCTTCAAGGGGGTAATTGAAAGGGGTCCCTCATGTGCGCGTGCGCGCGTGCGTGCTTTGGAGTTTATTCGGTTTGGTCGCGGAGTCCAAATGGAGACCTGCAAAACGACGCCAGGAAAGTCGGATCGAAGGATCCTTGCTAAAGTCCTACTTATCCATTTAGGGGCACGCCCGAAAGTGAGTGCCTAAACCTGGGTTATAAAGGGGTACACGGCGAACAACCATTGGAAGTTATCACGGAACTGGAAATGGGCGGGTTCCCAAAAGAAGATTCCTCGAGAAGCCGCGGGTTTTGGGGTTCCAGGTGCAAAGTTGTCAGAATTAGGAGCCCTCTTTGGTATGCCCAAGGCGATTTGGCCAACTCCCCCCTTTTAATTTGGGTATGGGTCAGAATTAAGTCACTCGGGGACCGCAGGTTTTAGTCTACTTTTCCATTTGCCAGGGTCCCATTTTGGGGCTTACCCTATTTTTGACCCACAGCCATTTGCAGGAAATGAATCGCGTGATCAGGCTCCCATCGATCCGCTTCTGGTGCCGGACGAGGCGAAGAAGTTTGAGACCCAGGTCCGGGAGCGCTTCGGCCAAAATTCCAATGATCTGCCGATGCGCCATGTAGGTCCTTTGCCGAAAGGATTCCTGTCTTTCAGATGTTGGAGTTATTGCATGATTATGGGGTCCACAACCGTCCTGGCTTCCATGATTGGTGGAAAGAGAATCCCTTGGGTTCCAGCAAAGCTTGTTTGGAAATGTTTGGAAACTGGGATTCCTGCACCCTTTGACATCTTATGGTTCACTAAATATGGGCTCAGCATCAAAGAGCGCGTGCGGGTGTGTGAGTGTGTGTGTGAGTGTGTGGTGGGTTGGAGGGTGGGTTGGATGGTGGGTTGGATGGTGGGTTGGAGGGTGGGTGGGTGAGGGTGGGTGGGTGAGGGTGTGGGTGTGGGTGCGAGTGCGAGTGCGTGTGCGTTGCTTTGTTTGGTTTCAGTGGAGGGAAGCGGAGGTGGGGACATGCAAACGTGGATGGCTTGGCCTGGGGGCCCAAACAACAATTCGATTAATCAGCCCGAGAGCCATCAACGAAAGACACCGAAACTGATTCAGTCGGAGGCAGTTTCAGCCCGAAACTGCCAAACTGTTTCATTAATTCCTCTATGTATCCACCCCAGCTGGTGCAAGCAGGATACATTCAACTTGCTGTTTGGCTCCTAGGTGGCAAGTCGCAGAATGCGCTTCTTTTACCACTGGGCATTCGGATCAAATGTGTCGCAAGCGCAAGCGCACAACCGTGTCCATGTTTATCGCACCATGTGGGCGTAAACTCGGAATCCGCTGTGGCGAACCGGTTTTCCACTGTCCAGCTTTGAGTTGCCTTGACACTTCTTTGATACGATGGGAATTCCCAGTAATTAGTTTTACTTAAAGATGAAGCCCAGTCTGTTGACCATGCTGTCAGTTCGTTTTTGCCGGCCTCAAACAATACCATAGTCAAAGTCAGGCTTCAAAAGGTAGCAGGTTCAAGGATAAGCACTGTTTCTGTATTTGACAACACCTAGGGGCCTAGAAAGTGTCAACATGGCCTACCTGCGGTGGGAGAGTGGGGTGTTCCTGTTTCAGTTTTCGAGTTCCCCAGAAGGAAAAACTGAGGTTCCCCCTCCCTCCCCCAATTCCATTTTGAAGGGGGTGGGGTGGGGTGTTTGCATGCAGTCGCTTGGTATATAGGTGTCAGGTATGCCGGGCAGCTGGGCTGTGTCGAATGGCAGGCCATGAGGTGAGGTTGATTTCTGGTATCAGAAGTCATGTTGCCCTCATTCAGAAACAAGTTAGATACCAGCCTCCCCCCGCCCCTCCCCCCAAAGAAGGTCGCACAAAGCCATCTGATCGCCTTTTTTTTTGTTAGGTGTTTCCAAAGAAAGCTAGCGAAGGGATTGCCAGACTTTAGCTTTCTGGTGATCCAGGTCTCATTACACGCGCACTCTTACCTGTATTACACCGGGCAAGAAGCAGTGTGTGCTTTGTAAAGCAGTTAAATATTTGGCAGAGGCAAGGCCAGCCAGAACTTGGCAAGGCCATGCAAGCCAGGGAGGGTATAGGGGACTATGCCATGCTTTTTGTGTCAAGATCCAGGTCTCATCTCTGTGAACCAAAGCTTCAGGCTAAGCTATGCCTGGCAGCAGACGGACGAGGAGGTGAAGGTCTACATCCCCTTCGACCAGTCCGAGGAGTTGAGCAACCTCCAGGAGTCTCAGGCCGTGGTGCGCTGAAAAGTCCCCAAAGTCTGAGATCTTTGTCAGTGGGTTCCCAAGGCTATCAGGGGTTTGCAAGGTTTCCCAATGCTTCCCAATTTTTACCAAATTTTCCCAAGGTTTCCCAAAAGGTTTCCCAAAAGGTTTCCCACAAGGTTCCCAAGGTTCCCAGTTCTCTCACTGCGTTCCCACCATTTTCCTAGGTTTTCCCACCATGTTTCCAAGGTTCCCACGGGCCGTCTCGACTGTTGCATCTGAACTGTACTGTGCCACCCCACACCCCTGGCTTTGCAAGGGCCGCCAAATGGCTGTGGGTCAAAACCGTTTTGGTACCATTTTGGGGTAGGTGCACCACCCATTTCAGTCTATTTCAGTGGGGATTGGGATGTTCACTGAGGGTTCGGGATATTGACCCATGGCAATTTGATAGCCGTTTGGCCTGCTGTTGTAACCTCTACCGTTGTAGCTCAGCTGCATCTCGGAGTTCCCTTGGCAAACATCTCCCAGGTTCGCAAAAAGTGTCCCACTGCCAGACATACAGCCAAGGTTGGTTGCAGGCTGACATGTTGTTGGTTTTAGGCTCGGGTGTGTGGCAAGTGTGCACTAACCAAAAGATCAATTTCTGCCGGACTGGCAAACAGTGGCGACTCTTTGTCAATTTTGGATTGGTTCCTCATTCGGTTGTGCTGGTTGATTCATTTTGGAAGAAATCCTCTGATTTGGTTCTCGGATTCAGCCAAAGCTCACACATCATTTGAGCAGAGTTTCTTGCTATGTATTCGCTTGGGGGAGGGGGAACTCTTTTACGCCGCAGAGGCATCGTGTAGGCAATTCTGCCGGGAAAACGAGTGTGTGGGCAGTCTGTGTAGGTTGTTCAAGAAACTCATACGTAGGCAGGTTTGCGTAGGCATGTTTTGGCGTACACGCACTAAGAGGGGAGCGCCCGAGAAAAGTCTGCGTAGGCACTCCGAGTAGGCGCTTGTTGCGGCGTAGGCTCGCATGGGCACCCTTCTATGTTTTTTACACATCCGCCCGCGTCACACTGTATGGGGCCCATCCACCCCCAAAAGTTCTACAATTCCCCGAGGACGTGCAGACAATCGTATTTTATGATTCTCGAGGTTCTAGCTGAGAACAAAGAGAAACAAGATGCATGAACCCACCAAGTAGGTGGCGTCGCTGGAGGTTGAGCCTGAACAAAGACGCGCGCCGCGGTTTGGAGTGCAGGTCGACACCAGCAACAGTAAATCTTCAGGGGAACATTGCCACGTGGGTGCGGTGGGTGTGGGTCACAATTAAACCACTAGGGGACTGCCGGTTTTAGTCCATGTTTCCATTTACTCAGGTTCCATTGTGGGTACCTATGTTTGACCCACATGTGAAGCTGGTGCTCACCGAAATCCCGACCAGTTTCTGCCTGAGCATTCCCGCAGGTGTCTGCCGAGTTTGGGGAATGGAGTATCAGCGTGGCAGACTCAGAGATCCGGGGCAGCCAGGGTGTACTCGTGGAAAGACTGAAAGATCGTGCAAAGTCTCCGAAACCAAGCCAAGAGAGACTGGGAACTGTTGGCGATTCCAAGCGCCATGTTGAACACCCACTATTTGGGCTCTTGGGAGGTGGCCAATATCAGAGTTGTTGGTTTCCTATCAGCCTACCACGGGTTGGGGTGACTTTGAGAATGGGTTTCTTTTTACCTCGCCTTATAGGCATTATCCAAAATGGAGAGCCTGGGAAAAGGTGGCTCGTCAGTTCCCAAACGTCACTGCACGCATGTTTTTTGGGGATAGAGACTTTGCCGTGCTCGATGTTGCTAGGTGTATACGACATTGCAATCATTAGTCTCCAAAGGTGTTTTTTGGAGACTTCCTTATTTTAGCAGTTGGCATGACATTTTGGCAGATAGCGTTCACAAGTGGTGATTTCCAACCGAACCCCCATAAAGGTTCTTCCTTGGATTAATTTTCTCAAGTGTGTGAATTGTTGGTTTCCTTTCTGAACATGGGTGACCTTGTTGTGCAAACCAGAGACCCACAAGTTTTCCCCTAGATGCCTCCGCACGTCCAAGCAAAGGCAGGGCGTGTCCCATTTCGGAACCGGGGGGGCGCTCCCTGGTCCTTCCTCAGTCCCTTGGTGTCAAAAGACGACCAAACACCTTTGTCGGAAGTTTTCCGTGCTTGCAGTTGTTCTTAATCCGAAAGCGGGCGGTAAGTCAACCAATCAAAGGGGCACCAAGACTCTTAAAGGGCTTTGAGCGGTTCTCGTTGGGGAGCACCAACAAATCCCAACTAGTTCCATGGTTTGATGTGTGTGTTTCACATCCTCGGTGTTTTACTTTGTTTCAAGGCTATTTCCTTCTGAAAGGGTCTTTTGGACTCACCCCGTTACTTAGCAAGGTCCGATGATTTAGCGGATCAGTGAAGACTTGAACACGAGAGTTCCCCCCTCCTTTTGGATGCAAACGCTGGGTTCACGTCTGACTTCGCTCATGCTCAGAAAATGGGGACCCTTACTTTGCAGATTCCCGGAGCCCCAAACCAAAAGCTATCCAGTACGGGCTTCTTACCTATTTCCCCGGTTTGAACAACTCCCATGGCTGCTTTTTGGACAGCACCTGGCATTGAGCACGGGACATCGCTGGCATTGGGAGGGTGCTGGGGGCTGGAGGTGGAAGTCCCACCTTCTTTGCATCTCCTCCAACATTCGTTGATAATTTAGGCACGACTGAATATGAAACATAATTCAGGTAACCCTTAGTTTTGTTGTTTTGGTGGGATTTGAACTCCTGGTTCTTGAGGGTAAATGGGACACCATCCCGGAACACATCCAAACTGCCATGTGTTTTTCTCTTCTTCTTTTTTTCCGGAAGCTGAATCGGATTTTCGGCGTACAGATGGCCAAGACAGAACCTGCCGGCCTTTGGAACTGGTCTTCCCTTCCAAAGAACTCGAGCTAGATTTGGGTGTCTTTTGTGAGGGTACCCATCTTTGAGGTTAAAAAGGAGAGCCACCCATTTAGGGCCTTCCGATGGAGGGCTGGTTTTTAGAGGTTGTTTTCTGGTGTTTGCCTTGTCTGGCTTCTTAGCTTCTTGGCTTCTTGGCTTCTGGACTTTTTGGCTTCTGGACTCTTTGGCTTCTTGGCATCCAGGCTTCTTGGCTCAGCAGGCTGTTTTTTTTGGCTGTGGCTTTTGTGGCTTTTGGTATTGCCAGTAACTAACACCCTTTGGACATCACCGGCCTTGGGCTTTTTTAGATTTATGGTTTGGTGGCTAAGCGCCACGAGTGCTCAGGCCTAGTTGATAGGGTGGTAGAGTAGGGCAGGATGGCAGGATGGTATCATTGAAGAGGCCACCTGTCCACAAACATCCGGCGTAACGCAGTGGGCCCAGACAAGGCGCCAGACTGCACCTATCTGACTTGTGGAGTGCAACACAAGCAAAGCCGGCTGGCGTTGCTGCCCAAATCGCCATGAGTGTCTTTGCAGCTGCGAGCAGCATATGGCAAGCCATGATCGCCTCTGAAGCTTTGTGTAGCTCCCTGCAAGAATGCCTACAAGCTAAGAAAATGCATTTACTTGTCTCTGAAGCTGTTAGCCCATCTTGCCAGCATACTGGATTGTCTTTGCAGCTGTGTGCAGCATTTGGCAACGCAGTCAGCAAGCAATGCTAGGACACATGATAGTCACTGAAGCTTTGAGCAGCATGTTACCGGCATGCCTACAAGCTGATTGCTATATATGTTTGTCTCTGCAGCCGGTTGTTGCCTTTTGCGTGGAAGCCAGACCATCTTGCTAGCACTTTGGCTTGTCTTTGAAGCTGCAAGCAGCATGGGGCAAGCCAACGGGCATACTATGCTACGACACATGATTGCGCCTGAAGCTTTGCGCAGCTCTTTGCAAGAATGCCTGCAAGCTAAGATGATGCATATTTCTGTCCTTGAAGCTGTTTCATGCTTTTTGCGCATTTGGCAACATTGTCAGCAAGAACGAACAAACCCAACCCTCCTCCCCAAAGTCAGTACTAGCAAGATGATGTGTCCCACACTATAGGAAAAAGCAACCCATTGTCATTTGGGGGGCCGGGGTATATATTGATCAAGCCCTTATAATAGTGTCTCGGCCTGCAGGCTGCCGCAGCTGGCAGGCGCGCTGCAGCGCCCGCTTTGCCAGGACGAGCGTGGCCGGGGTTCGGATAGGGTGTATGTTTTTTTTTCAAAGGGGGGCCCCAGTTTGGTAAAAAAGAACCCCACCACCAAAAAGCATCACCAAAAAAATCAGACACACACATCTATATGTATAGGTTTCGGGGGTCCGGAAGGGAAGTTGATGGTTGGGATATGGGGTCTTCTTCTTTTTTCATGGGCCCGCTATATTTAAAATGAGCTTTCGTTTCGGCACCCTTTGCATCCCACCCAAAAAGGACACCTTCCAAAAAACACGCACATGCAGCAGGTATATACAGTTTCGGGGGTATGAAGAGCTCATGAACCAAGTCAAGTGTGTTCTTGTTTTGTACTTCCCATCCTTCTTTCTTCAAAACAAGAACATCTGCGAAATGGAATGAACAACGCCGAACGATGTGAACCAGAAGGGAGGCCTATTTTGCGCAAGGAACCTTTTGGAAAGTTCATTGAACAAGTTATTGTTAAAAAATGCTCGGGCTAGCGAGCGCAACCCTATATACCTTCTCCTATTTAAATCTTGACAGGGTGTTTCTGCAACTTCTACACATATAGGGGGACGTGTTTCCTGTCTCTTGCCGAACTTTCCGTGTTTTGCCGTACTTGCCGTTTGCTTTTGACGTGTGTCCCCACATGTGTGTTTGTCACGCTTACATGTGAGCTAAGTTGGGCTTAGCGAACTTAGCGGTGTGTCCGCTAAGTCCGTTAACTATCATATAGGTTGGGGCTCTAACCTACTTGTCACACATAGGGTTATGTGACGTAAGTTTACGGCTATGTGCCATATCTACATAGCCGTAAACTATCCAGATACTATACATACACCTATTTGGATAGCATATCCAACAACACGAACGCCCGACTTGCACAACTTACGAAGTTCAATAACAACGTGTTAGCCAACTTTCGCTTTGCAAAATCTGAAGGTGGCAACAGCATAAATAATCCGTCAAATGGCACGCCATGGCTCATTGCAACGCAAAAAACAGGCTTTAGCTGCAAAAAACAAAGGATGCAGTCGTGGTTTCTAAGGGTGAGTCTATCCCAGAATTGGAAGCCACCACCCCCAACTTAGACGCACACGCAGGGCCAACAATATGAGCGCGAGCCGCGCGAACCTCGATCTAAACAGGCCTGAACTCTTACCGTAAAAAGACGGCTTAAAAAGACGGCTCAGCTGCTGCAGGCCTTGCCGCCCTCCCCCTTTGCAGGGGGGGGAGGGCGGCCGTTGGGAGAGTTTGCGCCGCTTCTTCCTTGCCGGGGAGCTCGGTTTTGTGTGGCTGGGTGCTGTTTTCTGGGCCGGGGAACGTGGGCGTTCTGCGCGCTGAGGGGGCGTCGTTCTACGACGACCTGTCCGGAGCCTGCGTCAGCAAGCAGTGGCGCCGTTCGCATTCTTTTGCTGGCAGGGGCCACAGTTGAGAGGTTTGCGCGATGATCTTTTCATGAAACCGCTGCGATTCGGGTGCTTGTGCCAAACGCGTTTTGAGAGCAAAGTGTGTTTTTTGATGGCAGGGCCGCCACGCTGTGATATCTTCTTGTCGGGTCAAACTACGACGCTGGGGCAATCGGAGCTCTAAAGCTATGGCAGTGTCGCAACAACGTGTCTTGCGGGCGAGAGCTTCGCACGAAACGGACCTTTCTTCAAAACTGCGGTTTGGCTGTGGCGCCGCGCCGATCTTCGGATTTGCGTGTTACCGCAGAATTCCCAGCATTCTGAGACTGCCGTGCGTTTTTCGAGGCGGGCGCAGTATGTTTTGAGCTAGAGCTTTCGGACGCGTGGCAGCAATCGCAGCATCTTCACAAGCAGGGTCTGTGAATTTCGTGGCAGGCGCAGCGTTTCACTCATTTGCAAGCGTCAACGCGAGACGCAAGTGGCCCCTTTGCGGAGATCGTGCGTGTCATGCATCCGGCCCGTGCGAATATTTGTCTTGAGCTTCGCGCACCTTCTGCGGAGAGTGTGCGTGTCGAAGCGCTCTCGCTGTGGCGCCGTGCGAATGTGGCTTGAGCTCTGCGGAGATTGTCCGTCGCGTGCTCGCGGTGAACCATTTGCGTAGATCCTGCGTGTCGAAGCGCTCTCGCTGTGGCGCCGTGCGTCTTGAGCTCGGCGAACCCTTGCGGAGATTGAGCATGTGGAAGCGCTCTCGCTGTGGCGCCGTGAGAAATTGTCTTGAGCTCGGCGACCCTTGCGGAGATTGCGCACGTGGAAGCGCTCTCGCTGTGGCGCCGTGCGAATTTGTCTTGCTGGCGGTGAACCCTTTGCGTAGATCCTGCGGGTCGAAGCGCTCTCGCTGTGGCGCCGTGCGATTTTGTCTTGCTCTCGGCGGAGATCCTTCGTGTCGAAGCGCTCTCGCTGTGGCGCCGTGCGAATTTCTCTTCATCGGCGAACCCTCTGCGGAGATCCTGCGCGTCGAAGCGCTCTCGTGTGAATGGGTCTTTCTTGTGGCGAGCCCTCTGCGGAGATCCTGCGCGGCGCCGAACGATTTTTCTGTTTTCTTTGCTTGCGATTCGGTGTTTGGAAGTTGTCTCGTGGTTCGCACATCAGCTTTCACGATCGCGCGTTGTCTCGGGTTCCACCTGCCTGGTCCGCGGCAGCTCCGGCTTGAAGGTTGCAAGTTTAATTACGACAGTGTAGCGCGCGAAGAGCAAACCCAGAGCTCCGGCTGCAACATCGCAACTTCTAAGCGCAACAAAAGTACGCGCAGTGAGCTTCCGCAGCTCCGGCGCGAAATTCGCAAATTGTAAGTACAAAAATAGTTCGCGAAACGCACTCCCGCAGCTCCGGCTGAAAATTCGTAAGTCTTCTGTACAAAAGTTGTACGTGAAGAGCACTTTCAGAGGCGCGGGCTGCGAAATCGCATAGAAAAGTAGTAGCGCACTCCCGCAGCTCCGGCTGAACATTCGCAAGTTTTAAGTACAAAAGTAGTACGTGAAGAGCATTTCCAGAGCCGTGGCTACGAAATCGCAAATTGCAAGTGCAAAAGTGGTAGGCGAAGTGCGCTCCCGCAGCTCCGGCTGAAAATAAGTTTTAAGTGCAAAAGTACATGAAGAGCAATTCCAGATGCGCGGCTACGAAAACCCCAAATTGTAAGGACACAAGTAGTACAAAAGTACGTTTCAGAGAGCTCCGGCTGCACAATCGCAACTTGTAAGTGCAAAAGTGGTGCGCGGCGTGGCTCCGGCCAAAGTTGTACGCGAAGTGCATTCCCGCACAAGCTCCAGCTCCAGCTGCGATGGGGGGCCGGGGTATATATTGATCAACCCCTTATAATAGTGTCTATGCTACATATTCCCCGGACCCCCGAACCCCGCAACCCTGGGCCCATCGACGGCTCGGCCTGCAGGCTGCCGCAGCTGGCAGGCGCGCTGCAGCGCCCGCTTTGCCAGGGCGAGCGTGGCCGGGGTTCAGATAGGGTGTATTTTTTTTTTCAAAGGGGGGCCCCAGTTTCATAAAGAACCCCACCACCAAAAAGCATCACCAAAAAACAGACACACACATCTATATGTATAGGTTTCGGGGGTCCGGAAGGGAAGTTGCTATATTTCAAATGAGCTTTCGTTTCGGCACCCTTTGCATCCCACCCAAAAAGGACACCTTCCAAAAAACACGCACACGCAGCAGGTATATACAGTTTCGGGGTTATGAAGAACTCATGAACCAAGTCAAGTGTGTTCTTGTTTTGTACTTCCCATCCTTCTTTCTTCAAAACAAGAACATCTGCGAAATGGAATGAACAACGCCGAACGATGTGAACCAGAAGGGAGGCCTATTTTGCGCAAGGAACCTTTTGGAAAGTTCATTGAACAAGTTATTGTTAAAAAATGCTCGGGCTAGCGAGCGCAACCCTATATACCTTCTCCTATTTAAGTCTTGACAGGGTGTTTCTGCAACTTCTACACATTTGGGGGGACGTGTTTCCTGTCTCTTGCCGAACTTTCCGTGTTTTGCCGTACTTGCCGTTTGCTTTTGACGTGTGTCCCCACATGTGTGTTTGTCACGCTTACATGTGAGCTAAGTTGGGCTTAGCGAACTTAGCGGTGTGTCCGCTAAGTCCGTTAACTATCATATAGGCTGGGGCTCTAACCTACTTGTCACACATAGGGTTATGTGACGTAAGTTTACGGCTATGTGCCGTATCTACATAGCCGTAAACTATCCAGATACTATACATACACCTATTTGGATAGCATATCCAACAACACGAACGCCCGACTTGCACAACTTACAAAGTTCAATAACAATGTGTTAGCCAACTTATATGTTCAACTTCGCTTTGCAACAATCGATCAGATGGAGCAAGTGTTGCGGTCCAATGCAGCAAGGGCCCAGCCGCTCAATCCTTGCGCCCAATACATTGTTGCCAGGTGGGAGCCAGAGCGGAAACCAGCAGGCCAGTGGACCCTCCCCAAGCCAGAGTTTCAAATTTCCAAAACCTACTGCTTGAAGATTGTGCCGGGCAACCCTCGCCTTCAGTGTCGCTCTACCTTGCTAGAGGACCACACCTTCAATGATGTAGTTGACAGAGCGCCGTCGCGGTCTTTCCCGAAGGTTGACTGGGAAGCCATCGAGGACAAGGAATGGCGTAGGGGATACTTCTCCAACACCCGCTGGGACAAGCAGCCGCCCAAAAGAGGCGAAGACAACACAATGATGAAACGATTTGAAGAGCACCGGCGCAGGCAGATCAAAGCCCCTGACTTGGAGAGGGCGTGGGATCGCACTGCGAGAATTGAAAGCAGGCCAACAAGCTCCTGCGACGCAGAGAGAAGTGGAGCCGCATGAAGAAGCTGGCGGCTGCAGAAAGCAGCAGTGGCTCTTCCAGCAGCTCAACTGACTCGTCTGATGATGTGTCAGACGCGTCATAGACTGCCAACCGCGCGGGCTGTGACGGTTCCACCAGCTGCCATGGAAAACCAGACTTGCGCCAATGTTATGTTAAGAGTTGCCTCGATTGACGCAACGCCAGTTGACATGCGGGGGGCTCGCTGGCCCACTGTTGCTAGATTGCAGCAATCCATGCGGGGCACAAGTCTGCCACATCTTTGCTCTCCATGGGATTTGCGCTGCTGCTGCTGCTGCTGCTGCTGCTGCTGCTGCTGCTGCTGCTGCTGCTGCTGCTGCTGCTGCTTCTGCTGCTGCTGAGCTGGTGCTGCTAACGGTGGCAGTTTTGCTGCTGCTTGTAAGATGGAAAGAAGTGACCAAGTTTGCTCCGCGATTGGCCCCGCTGTGGTCGCGATTGGAGCGCGCAAGGCCGGCGATTGGAGGGTTTTCAGGAGAAGTAATATTGGATAACCCCCAAATGTCATGCATTAAAACTCCGTCTCTGAGCCCGTGCGGATTAGTTCGGCCTCTGCAGCTAGTCAAGCTGCGAGGTACTGACTGGCCGCAAGCATTGTGGTCAGGTTGCAGTTGGCCATTTTATCAACCAGGGAAGGGTCAAGGCCGTACTGGGTGGCAGCCTGTTGCAAGGTTGCCCGGTCCTGCTTTCGAAGCAGGCGTGTAACAGTGCTCATGTGTTCGGTAAACTGAGAGGCTTTGGCCTTGGTCATTTTGCCGGTCACTTTCTCGACCCATTGGGTCACAAAGGTCGCTGTGTGCCCCTCCGGCTGAATCTGGATGGGCCGGTACGGTGCAAGCAAACATTCAGGGAGGGTGGGCGGTTCTGTGCGAGGCTGCTTTGCAGATGCTGGATCAGAAGGGTCCAGCTCCTCGGCTGACCTTTTTCGAGGTGTCAAATTAATGCCTAATGACTGCATCCCGGCGTCGCTTTAACTCGTCGGCTTCGCCAGACGTGGAGAAAGCTCTTGCATCAATGACACCAGCCGAGTCACTAATGGCGTCACAAAACGAACAGCTTCCTTGTGTTTGTCGGGTGGGCCATCACTGTGCAGGGCGGCAGCCAAGCGATCCAAATCTATAGCTGCCTCCCTGGTGGCCTTAAGCAAAGCCTGAACAAAAATCGTTTCGGCCACACTTTTTGTGTACACCAAACCTTGAAATCGTCCTTCGCTTAACAACCTCAGCCAATACTCTTGAATTCCATGGTAGCTAAGCTCATGTAACTTGAGGTCATCGACCTGCCTTCCTGCAATGCCTGCCTTCCGGCTCCATGCAGTCGGCTGAACAGTGCGATGGAATTGGTGGCCTCCCAACACTTTAGAATCCCAAAAGGCATCATCGGTGGACCAATGTGACGGGGGAACCGCCCGAGGCGAAGACACGAAGATTGCTGTCGTAAATCGAGGGGACGGGCTCGCTCGGAATCTGTACAGGGGTTGCGGGCTTTGCCCCGGTCTGCCATCTAGAGGGTCTTGCATGCCAGCTTGAACCTGGGGCGGCGCTGGCCGGGTGGCCATCACCGCGCCAATCGTCATTGGACCAAGACTGATCCGAATTCTTTGACGAACTCCACCAAGAAGATTCTTGCCAGCGAGACATGGCAGAAAGTTCGTTTGGAGTTTTGTCGGATCTGAGCTCGAGCACTGAAGAGCTCACAGACATCGAATACGACATCAAGTTATCTTCAACAATGCAAAAATTCAGTGGGTCAGGAGAGGTAGATCATCAGAGGCGCGGAGGCATGCATTGTTCAGAAAACATCACGGGACTCAGCATCAGGGTGACCCTCCGTGGAAGGGCAACATCAATATACACAGCCGTGAGGCTGAGATCAGTGTTCAGGGGCCGAAACGGCAATCAGTATTCAAGCCCATGTGGGCACATCCACTGGGCGGGCAGACCCCACCAATGCCGGGCCGTTAAACGAACAACCGGCATGAACACACTTGTGCTCTATCCCCCTCCTGACATAGCAAGTTGTTCCGGCTCCTCTCTTTGTTCCATTTTTTATGGAGGAAGATAGTACGCCACAAAGGCTGATCTGGGAGGACATGCACGATGCGAAATTGGAGTTTCGTCAGAGGTTCGCTGCTCGTGGCCTCTAAAAGTCATACTCATCAGACGCCAGCTCTTGACCACTGCAGGAACTCTCTGGGCTGGCAGGACTCCAACGGGTTTCAGC
>CAUJNA010003738.1:990000-1025000 GCA_963377175.1 Effrenium voratum | reverse complement strand
TTTGTTTGGACAAGGAAGAACCCGCGGTTCAGTCTACCTCGGGAATGGAGGGGGTTCCTCAGGTCAAAGAAGCTGTGCAGCACAGCTACAAGGTTGCCCTAAAGAAGCCATTCGTTTGGTTTGAATGCAGTTTCTACTTTTTCCGTAGACAGGCTGCAAGAAGCAAGTCGGTTGTACTTTGATTGATCGGTTAGTTCCAGCAAGTACCAGCCGCAAGTTGTGTTGGTTTGTTATTTCTTTTAATCTTGGCTGCCAAGCCCTTTCCAGTCTCCATTTTAACGCCTACCTCGCAGCATTCTGTCTCTTTCGTGGTGGCAACGGGATGACTATTTTTGACGCTCCAAACAGCTAGGCTCCTGGAATGGCTGGGTTTCCTTTAGGTTCCCATGAAAAATCCACCCAAAACGGGGTCCATTATCAGGAGCCCAAGACCTTTGAAGATACAGCTGAGTACCCGGCTGACAGACTCGATGCGATGCCAGGTTGAGGACGATCAGACCTGGCAGCTCCAGGAGCAGGCCGCGGATTGCACGCGTGCTGGTTTTATTTTCGGCTCCCACTTGGGGGAGCCTGGCTTCACATCCTGCGGTTGCGGTGCTATTCATTTTTTGGCTAGAAGAAGTCAACTTATGTTGCTCTTTTGTTTGGTTGTTGTTGTTCTTGTTGTTTTTTTGGTTGCTGTTGTTGCTGTTGCTGTTGTTGCTGTTGCTGTTGCTGTTGCTGTTGCTGTTGCTGTTGCTGTTGCTGCTGCTGCTGCTGCTGCTGCTGTTGCCGTTGCTGCTGCCGCCGGTGTTGCTGGCTGCTGCTGCTGCTGCTGCGGCTGCTGCCGGTGGTGCTGCTGCTGCTGCTGCTGCTGCTGCTGCTGCTGCTCTTCTTCTTCTTCTTCTTCTTCTTTTTTTTCTTCTTCTTCTTCTTCTTCTTCTTCTTCTTGTTTTTGCACTTAAGCCCTTGTCTGGTCCTGACAAACATGGTTGTTTTGGCCCTCCTTGGTGCCGCGACTGTGAGACCACCCCAACCCGGGCCCATCGCACCCACTTCTGAGGAGCGCTGTGAGAAGGTGGCGCTGAGGCGCCAGCAGCAGCTGGAGGCCAGCGCGGAGCTCCCATTGGCATGTCCCCAAACTGTCAGAGTCAACCCCAAAGGGGGGTTTGTTGAACCCTCAAGCCACTTGCTCGTTTTGGAACTTGAGTTTCAGGTTTTCTTGGTTTTGTCATGTCCCGCTGTGCTGTGCGTCATTTGCGCCTGCGTTTCGCATTGGGATTGCGTTGTGCTATAAGCAGCTCTGCTTACAGTGTGCTGGGATCGGTCGCATCGATTCCCGTCAGGCAGCAACACTTTGTTGGGACGTTGACCGACTTGCGAGGATCGGGATCGATGGGCGTACCCCCAGGACCAGACAACGTCTCCGCTTGCGGACGCTAATCTCTTGGGCTCGGAGTGCTCAGAGTTCCTTTGAGCCAACTAGACCAATGTGCCCTGTCCGAGCTCACATTGTTGCTTGAAAGTGCTCCCGCGTATGCGAAGTTCCTTTCCAGGTCCGGCTTGCTTGAATATCTGGGTTTAGTTTCATACGGAAGTGGTGCATGCAACGCTTTCGAAACCGACCATGTCGCACTTTTGGGATGGTGTTGCCGCGTTGCTTGCGCTGTTTGTGTAGCCGCTCCTTCAGCTTGGCTTGCTTGTCGTGGCTCTGCATGGTTTTCTGTGGGGTGCTGCTTGCGTATTGCGCCACAGTTATGTCAGGGCTGGGGTTGGCAAGGCTGGTCAGGAGGAACCCTTTGCTGGGACCGGAAGGTTTGGTGTGGCGTAGCAGCGATCGTGCAGTTTTAACTCAGCTGGAGCCAAGAAGCTGTAAACAGGTGTTCTAGGCACGTTAGCAAAAAAGTGGACGAGTGGCCTAAGTGGAGTGTGCAAGTAGGGCTTGCGCTGGGCGAGCGAGCAAGCGAGCAAGCGAGTGACGAGTGGACGAGTGAAAGAGTGACTCGAACACTCTTGCGGCCCGCTCGCACACTTCTCACTCGAACAGAAAACAGCTTTTGTAGATCTTATTCTTGACTTACGAATACTGCCTTCAACTGTGTGCCAAACTGTGTTTAGTTCACGTGTTGTTTCATTACCAAGCACGCGTGCCGTATGGCCGGCCGTGTGGCTCAAGTTCTTACCTGCCGTCAGGTAGGATTAGGACTTGCGTGCGAGTGCCACACACTGGCAGCCTTCGTCCTCGTGCTAAAAGGTCCGGAGCCGCTGGCGGCTGGGTGTAGGAGGTGTTCGGCGAGTCGTGCTGTTCTACTTGGGCTTGGTCTTGAACTTAACTCTCTTCAACCTGTTTTCCAACTTCCCCAAACATCTTCTTTGACAGTCACACCCTCAACCCGGTCATCATCCACAGCTTCCTCCCGAGTTGTGTTACCGGGTGCTTTAGGCACATTGTGGTCTCTTTGTGTTCATTTGCTTCCCTGGGCTACATCCTTTCCGCCCGTAAACAGCTAGAAGCTGTGGCTGGTGACCCGGTTGCGGGTCGTTACCCACTACCTGCGCCTCTTCACCCTCGAGCAGGACCAGTGGCTTCTCCGGGAGCCCGCGGACGACGAGGCCAACGCCCTCCGTGGAAATGCCGCGCTCAACGCCCCCCCGCCTAGAAAGCCGTGGCGCCTTCGCCCGGTGATAGGCGCAGAGCCCAATCGCGTTCAGATCAAGGACCCCTTTCTAGAAGAGGTTGGGATGCGAGCCGCTACAATGCGCAGGCTCAAATCGCATAACCCAACCTCAGGTACTCATGAACGGGATGTGGGCCGCGAAACAGCAGGATCCACCTTCCGCATCATCGAGAACTCACGCCGGTCTTTTGCCGCTTTTGGCGGGCGCTGGACTCAAAAAGAGTCCGCCCCGGTCATGATCGACCTCGGGGAGCACTCCCACCATCGTACCAGTGATGGATCCGAACAGGATTCACCTGGGAATGGATCTACTTGTTTCAACCTCCTCGACATCCCGTTCAACCAGCCACCTAGAAGGGGCAACGAGGATGATGAGACCATTCCTGGAGTTCTTGACGCAATTGATGAAGCTGAGACTACACCAGAGCGACGCACAACTTCGCTCCCGTCAAGTCGCGTCGCCCAGATCTTGAAGCCTTATGTTCATGATGTCGCCCAACGACTCGATCTTAATCAAGCTGATCACGGTCAAGTCCAACAGCGTGGATCATCGTCTCATGACCTCCTGCCGGGACATGCCGCGCTGACTTGCGAGCTACTGAAAGGATCTCTGAGTCACCCGGCGTGAGGCTGGTCTACGTTCATGTCCTCCCGCTCATCACGACCCCGTTGATGTTCCCACTCATTCCGCTGGATACGGGCTTCGCTCCAACGCTCCGATGTTTGAGAAGGACACCGACGACGGCACCATCATGACTCATCACTGATGCTATCGTGCCCGCGTTCTTCCAGATTGGTTCCAGCCACAGCTCAGTAATGGACCAGAAGCAAGAAGATCCCCACGTACACTCACAGCGGAGAGTTCAAGGATGCCTCCAAGGTCACCATAGAACGGCAGACCAAGAAGGCCATTCTTCGCGCCTTGTCCATGCAGGAGCAGGTTGCCACTGATCAGGAGGGTGAATACCTCAAATCTAAACCGATTCAAAGGCGCTTGATGTACAGAGCGTTGCACATGTCCTTGCACATGTCCTCTACCCCTTCCGCCCCTGGACATGAAAGCTCGATCCGCTGGCTTGCTGACACTGGCTGCCCGATCGATCTTGTTGGGCTGAACGAGCTCAGCTCGGGCGAGCAAAGCGTGATCAGGAAAGTTGGACGGACTCACGCCCTGCAAGCTGCCAACGCTTGGCAGCGTCTCCGCTGAAATGCTTAAACCGGTGCAGCATTCTAATCTTGCAGCGAGGGTGAAGCAACAGGCGATTACGCTCATCCATCTGCTCTGATGGTATCTCATGCGAGTTGTGAAAGCCGTGCAAAGTCATGCAAAGCACATGCAGGCTACCACGCCTCATGAAACCGGTTGGTGCGTAGGAAGTCATAGTTGGGGAGGTTGTCAATGCTCATGTCATGCAGAACACGCCATCCATCATTTCTATTGGCAGACGCTGCATGGAGCAAGGTTACACCTTCACCTGGCCCGTCGGCGAACTTCCAGTTCTCCGAGGGCCTGGGGGCAAGGAGATTGTGTTGGATGGTTTGAACAGTTGCCTATGTCTCGGTGAAACTTCAGTTCTCCATCCGACGGTCCGTCACGCTGTTCCTACCCCATCAGCGCTTCCTTTGGACAAATCTCCTAGGCGCCCGCTGACGGTGAGGAACCCGTTGCTTCTGAACTACCTGATCCCGATGTCCATCCTCATCCTATTTCTCCTGATTCTGAATGTGGGGGGGACGTTGTTGAACTTGATAGTCAACTGCGAAGTGGCAAGGACTGGAAGGCTGACGCGCTGACCCTCCGCCACATGATGACCCACCTTGCGAAGAACCCATTCTGCTCTCACTGCCGACGAAGATGACTACTTCACCGACGAGACCGTCATCGCGTCGAAGATGGTGCCTAAGACCCTGTACAAAGTGGTCCGTCACTTCGCAAATATCGCCTCTTCGTTGAGCGAGGGGTCATCATCAGGGCGGGCAGAGCGATGGCCCTCCTGGCCGGACGAATACGTGACCATGGTGAGTGCCCCACCAACTCTGTCGACCGCATCACCGATCGGAATGTGACAGAGATTCACAAATTCGCTATTTGGTCCTGGCAATTGATGCACATTACGCGCCAGGGTACCTTTGCATCGCGCGAGAATATCGCAATCGGGTATTGGCGTTGTGCGTACCATCGTCTATCTTCGACCATGGATCTACCAGCCCAACTTCCTTGACACCATTCCCGATGATCCGAAGAAATGCTATCATGAGGTGAAGAGGGACACGCGCGCCACACCCGATCGGCGCACATTTGTGCACGGTCTGCTACCTGTCTTCTATGACACAGTACTGCCGACCGGAGACACGGGCGGCGGCGCGCGTACGGGCAACAGCGTTGACGGCGTTGTTCCCGCACGGGTGAGAAGGTACAAGGCTGCGAATCCCCTTTGTGGAGCGACGACGACACCATGTCTATCGGACTGGCCATCTACTCGCAGTGTCCCGCAGTTGACGCGCGATCTATGATGCTTACCGGCACGCGCCCTCCAAGTACCTCGATCAAGATGCCGCATGGCTTGCATCATGCGCCGAGCGAGGCGCTCCACCTGCTGGGCCTCAGTCATGTAGTAGGCCGTGTAGAAGCCGCTCCTGTTGGGGTTGAAGCTTGGTGTCTACCCCGCTCTGCCGCATACGCTACGTGTTCCTCGAAGAAATCAGAGACAGTGCGTCCATTCAAAAGAACTCCACGAATCAGGATTATCTTGGCGACCCACTCCTCTATGGTGCGGTCAACCGAGCCCTGGTACTTGGAGCGACGCACCTTTTTTCTCGGACAACAAGGTACAGCTTCCCGAACACGTCCTCAATTCCACCATTGCCCGGCACCGCTGATCCGGTGTTGTTCATGCTCCTCCCGCACTGTGGCTGGGCGCGGGCGCGCTGGAGATGGTCCCTCCGGCGATACTGAGTGAGGCCGTGACCGCGCTAGAAGTGCTGGGCCGGTTGTAGCCGGGTTTCACGCCGTTAACTTTCGTTAACCAATGTCTTTTCGTTTCTCCAACTCATTCCACTTTCCAACCGACACACGGCGCGCTCCGAGGTGCGGTGATCCAGACAGGATCCCCCTCTCTGATCGCCACTCTTCCACCACAATGCCTGAACGGCGCAAGAGGAATCTGCGCACTCACGTGGCCCTTTTGCCAGATAATCCTGTCGCCCCGCTAACTCGGGGTGGTGGCGGGATGTGAATTGAGGCCCAGGTGATGTCGTTTGGCTCGCCTCTGAGTTGGCACTGGCATGTTTGGTTGGTTCCTTTCGTCGTGAACTCAACTGTCACGCATCGATGAGAGGTGTGTGTTTGGTTCACGTGTTGTTTCATCACCAATCATGTGGCCGTATGGCTCAAGTTTTTACCTCCCGTCAGGTAGGATTAGGACTCGCGTGCGAGCGCCATACACTGGCAGCCTTCTTCGTCCTCGTGCCAAAAGGTTCCGGGGCCGCTGGCGGCTGGGTGTAGGAGGTGTTCGGCGAGTTGTGCTGTTCCACTTGGGCTGTTTTATAAATTAATTTCTTCAACCTGTTTTCCAACTTCCCCAAACATCTTCTTTGTCAACCGTCGCACCCTCAACCCGGTCATCATCCACAGCTCCCCCCCGAGTTGTGTTACCGGGTGCCCAAAGCACATCGTGGTCTACTTTGTGTTCATTTGCTTCCCTGGGCTACATCCTCTCAGCCCAAAACCACAAAACAAACGGTCAATGTTACAATACCTGGTTTCTGTTTGCTGAAAAGTGTGCAATCCACGCAAGTGTTCGAGTCCCTCTTCCCCTCGTCCAATCATCCGTTCGCTCACATGTTCCACTCACACACTCCCACGGTCCACTTGTTCACACTCGCACGCCTTACTCGCACATCGCCCTTGCGCGCTCGTTGCGGGTTTTGTGTTAGACATGTTTACAACTCCTTGGATGCAGTTAAGTTTTAGTATTTGGAATGGACAGAGTTTGACTCGTTGGCCACTTGTTTGTGTTTTTAGCCCATTGCTTGAAATGCTTTCGGGGTATTTAGGGATTGAAACATCTCGTGCAAGCGCGGAACGTTAAAGACTTGATTGATACCGTAATTTGGAGGACTGCAATCTTGGAGCTTGTGTCCTTTCAGGAACCTTGAGGCCCAATTTCCCGCCTGATTGCGGAGGGAGGTCGCAGCCAGGACTGGCATTGGGGTGCCTTACGCAGTCAGCGCTGCACCAAGCAGCCGACCTACACACTCACACCCTTCAAAGACTGAGACGCAAGAGCAGCATGAGCTGATTGGGGTTCCCAACAGGCCCGTGACTTTCGGATCATAAGCTGCTTCTTGCGTAGTTTCAAGCATGTTCCACTGATCGGCTCATTTCTTCGCGTTTTGCTGGGCTCTAAGTACCGGCGAATTGCTGTACAGAGCAACAAGTGTAGGTTTTGCTTTGCAGAAGTGTTCACTTGATACTAGGAGCTGGATCAATCCGAGTCTGAGCCACTCACGAAGGTGACACGCTCTTTTGTTGATGCGGACCCTGTTGAACTTGGACGATGCCTTTGAACGGAACACTCTTCCCAGCCACACGTGAACAAGGCAAATGCCGTCCCAATCCATCTCTCAACAACAAAGCCACCTTGCTCTCGTTTTCGCACTTCTTTCTCCCTTTCCTTGTGAGCAAACACCTGCCAGGCCTTGTTGACCCAGGCGAAGGGTTTCCAGAGACAGCGGCTACAAATGGAGGCTCACGGCGGAATGTATGTGTGTATGTGTGTGTGTGTGTGGATGTGGGCTGCAGCAGCCAGAAACAGGTGCAGCCAATTGCTATGGTTTCTGGGGAACCAACCCCACTATTCCCACTCGCAACCATGTCTCAGCCAAATGATATCTACGGTGGGTACCAATGGGCCTTGAGTCAAAACCATGCACCGGTTGTTTTCCTTTCATCTGGTTTTCTTTTTTCGCCTATCTTTCTTGGCGGTCAAACGTTGGGTTCCCGCTTTCGCGTCCTTTTGCGAGAGGCGCAGTGCCGGCAACTCGAGGTGGAGGCGCCCGATTGCACAGTTCGGACGCACCTCGCAGGAGTACCAAGGAGGGGAGTAGGTGGAGCTCGCAAGCCATGCGCTTCCAAATCCCTTTCCGGCACACAACAGGCTGAAAAGAAAGGGGGTCCGGTGCCATGAAGGTTTCTGGTCTAGCCACACAAGCGGGGTGCAACCAGTATCCAATCCGATTGCTTCGTCCGGGTCTTCAAGGATGCATTCGGCCTTTTTGCACATCATGTGTACTAGACCTTCCACACGGCTTGTGTTTGCGCCTTTGGTGGAAGCCACTTCTACACAAGCATACGCAACCTCTGTTGCCGGATGATAGCCCCCCTAGAAATCGCTTTGTGTCTCCGCTGCTTTGATCATTGTGACCCATGGGCAGCCGCAGCAGACAGGCAGCCGCTCTCAAAGCTTGTGGCGGGATGGGCGTCAAGGTACGGACACCAAAGAACGGGACAGACCGAAAGCGAAAGATGTCGGTGTTCAACGTGTTCAAAGTCAGCCATTCGGATATCTCTGCTTCAAAGGATATGAGTTCGGCCAGGCATAGTTCCAGTGAAATCTGAACATCCAAACGCGAGATACAGACTTTGGCCAATCTCGGCCCTTCGCCAGCAATGGGCAACGAGGAGCTGCGAGTGGGTAGGTCAGGATGCTTCTGGATGCAAAAACCCTCTTTGGGTTTCATGGAGTTTGTTTCTGATTTGTTGTTCCACTCTTTTTTCATGGAGTGCTGATTGGAGTCTTGGAGGTGTGTATTCTCAGGTTCGTAGTGAAAACGTGCGCAAGCGTTAGCGTTCTCATTGAAAGCCGCCGAGGAGAATCGGGTGCAGGCCGTAAGGTCAGGTGATAGGTCCTCAGGCCACGAAGCGCCTGGCAACATGAGCGGAGGAAGGCGTGCGATTTGGTGTAGTGGCAGTTGGCCCAAAGGGCCAAGCGTTGCCAGCGATATTTCATTTGAGATTTCTGTTGTATTCTTGTGGAGAGCAATGAAAGAAGATGAGAAACTGGTGAGGCACTGTGCATGCAAGCGCATGATTGGCCACGAGTGCAAGTCTGAAATGTCCAAGTATCACTTTATGCGCCCAGAGCTGCATGTTTTTTCCCTCATGAAATGTGAAAACAACAGCGAATGATAAATTTGCCAGGTTGCTCCTTGCTGCACTTTGGTTTTATGAAATGAGGAGAACACCCCTTGAGAGACAACCCCATGGGGTTGTGCGCAGGACCTAGACGTGCGGGATGGGCGGCGCCTTCAGGTGCTGGTGCTGCACGGAAGGAGCCCGTGGGGGAGTGCGGGGGTTGGGGTTGGGCTTGGGGACCGCGGTACTGTCCGCACGAGTCATGAATCATTAGACATGTTACAGGTTCCAAAACACAATGTCCTCATGCTTTAGGACATCCATTCTTTGAAGGCTGGTCACATCAAATGCATGGTGGTTCTTTTTGTTGGCATGTGTCTCGTAGATTCCGAGTGGTGGCAAACACACATTTCACATGTCGAGCGAACTGAGGCAAACAGCTCCTGTTGGATTTGCCCTGTCAGGAACGGTTGCAGACCTGGTCCGACCAAGCTGGTGGAAAAACCCATCCTTGTGCTAAGAAAACCAAGGGGACACGGTTCTTGTACCAACGTCCCAGACCTGCACATATGGCCATGGTTCACAACCCCGTACCCCCAGTGAACATCCCAATCCCCGCTAAAATAGACTAAAATGGGTGGTGCACCTATCTCAAATTGGTACCATTGCTTTTGAACCATGGCCATAGTAATATATATATATATACATATATATATATACATATATATATATACATATATATATATACATATATATATATACAGTACTTGTTGAAAAATCAAGGACGCACATGACCCCTGATCGTTTGCGGCCTTGGCGCCTTGGCTTGCGAGGCAGTCCAACGCGAACCTGGCCAACTTCCAGCCGGCGGCCCCGGCCGGCGAGAGTGGGTCAGTGGGTTCGCTGCCAGGCTTCCACCAGTATCGATCCAAAAACCCGTGGAAATGAGCCGGAGGCCAAAGGGAAGGACGACTTTTTGCCACGGCGAAGGTGTTTCCGTTTGCAAGAGTTGCGCTACTGGAATGGGAGGCGGAGTTGGGGTTGGTGCCTACCCAGCAACCAGGGTCCGCGCCGAACTCGTGTGGCTTGCTCGGCCGCTCCCAGATGCCGGTTCTGGGAAGGTCACCAAAGAGAGCGCTCGAAGAATTGACTGACCTGCCAGGGTGCAGATGACAGGCTCAAAGTGCGAATCCAAAGGCTACACTCAAGAGCTCCGCTACTATTAAAGCAGGACCGGCAGCAACGCGAAAGCGGGCGAGCATGCCAAATCGACTGAAGGCCTATTTGTGAAAGAGCCGTGATGCCGATCCCATGAAACATGCATTGCAGCTCCGAATGCAACTCTTCAAAGATGCAATGCCGGGCGCAGTCTGTCGCTAGGCCCTTCCTTTTGCTTGTTGGGGGGCACGAGTGACAGTTGCAGACGTGGTTGGGCCGCTGCGCCGTGGTTTCTTGGCCACCACCCAAGGCTGGAACATGTCTGGCAAGGTGGCACTGCTGGCCTTCACGGTAGCGTGGCTTTGCTCCCAACAAGAACATGTGGGCTGATGGTGGCGCAAGGCTTCAGAACAGAACTTGAATTCGTCGTGATGCATCGCCTCCCGCCAACAGTGCGCGTCGAATCTCACCGTGGCGTCACGGCTCTTTCACGATAGGCTTTCAGCCGAATTGGCACGCTCCCAAGGAAGCAGGCGCTCGAGCTGCTTCGCCCGCTTTCGCGCAGCAGGCGGTCCTGCTTCAACGTGCCTTTTTTTTTGTTTTACGGCCACGCTGTGGAATTGCGCCAAGCTTCAACTCGAGTGTTTTGCGCAAACCGGATCGCCGATCTGTTCACATGAAAGCTTCCTGCCTTGCTTTGGCAGCATGCAGCGCGCTCCCAGGATTAGTGCCCTGAAGACCGCCTTTGGCAAGGATGGGGTGTTCAGCTTGCTGACATGGATGGGAATGACATGTGTTTTTTTGGATGTTGCCTGGATGTTCAGCAAGCGACCCAGGTGATGGGGGTGTGACATAAGCCCACCAAGCTGATTCTGCAGGACACCGACTTTGATTTCCTGGAGGGCGACGTGAAGTGGGAGTACCGGCGCGGGCTCCCACTCAGTTGAAAAAAGGCCCAGCACGAGAAATCAACGGGTGGAAACCCCATAGCGGGCAAATGTTTTGCTGTCCCGACACTCTCGCGAGCCTCTTTGCACCTAGTTTGGGTTGGTTGGAATTAGATTTCTTAAACTTGGGGACATCATCATGTGTTTGAACGTGGCCCCCATCGTTTGCAAATGTATATGTGCTGAACGAGAACCGTGTTTTGGGTGCATGGGTTAATTGGCATCCCAAACAAGCCCGCGAGGGGTGAGCAAGTTGGTCTGTCCGGGCCTCCGAAAGGCCCGGGGTGGACTTGCACGACGCGGATGCCATGTCCGTGAACTTGTCCAAGGGGAAGGACTTTAAGGCGCAGAGATCGCGGGAGGGGGAAGGGGCGTGATGCCGTGGCCCAGTTGGTTGGGGCTCTTTTGCAGCTTCGAAGGCCGTGCGAGTGACTTCGGCGGGTACGGGCAGCGTGGCCGATCCGAAGTGGTGGCAGGCTTGGTTCAACCACACCACCGACGACACGAGGGCATCTCTGGCCAAGTTTCCTGCGGCATTGGTTTTCCAAATGGCCTCTGGCACTTGGCCCTAGGCTGGTTTCTAATTTTCAAGCCAGTCCGGAGGTGCTGTGCGAATCTCATCTTTGGCGTTTTTTTTCCTTTTTTTTATTCTTCTTTTCCCTCCGTTTTCTTTTCTTTGTCGGATTTGGCAGAGTGTGCTGTTATTTTGGAGTAAAGGTGGCGCCAAAGGGTAGATGCCAAAGGTAGATGCTGAACATCATGATCTCTATCATCCTCTATCTCCTGTGCTCCTTTGTATCCTTCTCAATCTTCTTCACTTTCGCCTCTTTCTCCCTTCCCTTCCCCTTTCTTCTCCTCCTCCTCTTTCTCTTCCTCCTCTTCCTCTTGCCAGCTAGACAGGCACGCTTTGACCTTTTCAAGCAGCAGGACCCAGGCAGGGTGTGTGGAGACGGATTTTGATTGCAGACCGGAGTGGATGGGCGGCCCGACTATGGACCTGAGTGATGGTTGAGACGTGGTCTTCCTGCTTTGCAGGCACTTGTTTGGGTGCAAAAGCTGAGGGACTTTTCTTTTTGACCTCGGACACATCCAACCCACAAACCACAAACTCGCGCGCCCAACATCAACATTACTCTCCCCTGGTAGACCAACGTGTCTGGCCGCCTGGCCCACCGTCCCCGTGTCAAGGTGTGCGGGTCTGCTACCAGGGCGCAGAGGCAGCGGTAGAGCTGTTGCTGCAGCGGGTGAGGGATGGCCCTCCCGATGCGGCTGCTGGGACCAAAGGGAGTGCTGGGATCATTCTCTTTCTACTCTTTCTTTGGGGTCTAGGTACGAGTTTTCCCGGTTGAAGCTAACTCAGAGTTTTTGAGTCTTGCACGATTGAAGGAGCGGTTTTGCCTGCCCGGCCTTCTCCGAGGTCGTGGCCCTTTTTGAGGGCAGCATTGCGACCCCGGCAAGAATTGGGGTGGGGCGTGGGGTGGGTACCAGGGGCGCTGTGTGGCTGTGAATGCCACGATTCCTCAATCAAAGTTGGATGATCTCCTTTGCCGCACAGATAGTTTGTCGAGGTGTTTATGTTGGTGTGTTGGCTGCCAGTTTGTTTGGCCGCAGACAAGCATGTGGCTGTGAGCTGAAAGGTTTCAGAAAGACTTTGTTCAACAAAAAGACAGATCCGCAGTGGTCTTTGGGACATTTCCTGAGTGTTGAATCCAGACCCAGCCGCTCTGGCTGGGCTGTCAAGTCAGCGACCTTGTTTCAGGGCTTCCAGATGCACCGATACTGGAGACTCTGTATGGTGCCACGTCAGTTTTCCGGAGTCCCAAGGAACCCGGCTAGTGTTGAACCATGCCCGGCAGGCATGGTGGCCGTATCTTGCCCTTGAGGTGGTGCATTTGGCCGCTGCGCAGCTGCTGCAAGAGGGCCGCACCCTGCCGTGGCCTGTGAGCGTCTTCTTCGGCACGCTGCCCATCCGCGATGACCGAGGGCCATATGGGCGTGCTTGGGAGTGGTGGGGTGTGTGGAAGTGGAGTCGTGTTTTTCGGGGGTGTTTGGGGAGGTGGAAGTGAAAAGTAGATGATGTGATGAAGACGCTATCAGCAAGATTGGAGTTTACCATGACAAATTCTTTCTTTGTCGAATTTCTGAATCACATGCCGTTTTGACAGAATCACTCGGTGGATTCCATCGGAACAGAAAAGCTGACCAATGGCATTTGGGAGATACTTTTTCCACCTGACTGAGATACCTCTTCTGACCAATGGCATTTGGGAGCTTCCATGCTACACTTCTGAAGTTTTGCCAGTTCTTTTCCGGATGTTTGTGGGAGTGACCTGCACAGAGCAGAAGCGCAAGCGGCACAGGATGACCTGGCCGCTGCCTTCTCGAGCGCGAAGGCGCGTACGTTCCGGGCAGGAAGACTTTTGAGTTGCTTCGGCTCCGGACAAGGAAACACACGGGCGAGCATGTTGGCAGAAGTCTGGCGATCCGATTTTTGGGGAGACAACTCCGGCGATGCAGCTAGTGCGGAGCTCTAATTCCCCTGTTGGTGCTTTGTTTGCCTGCTCCATCTGACTCATATTTCTGCATCTTCTGAAAAAACCCGCGAGTCAATTTTGTGGAGTTCAACTCAGGCGCTATCTCCACGACTTGGCCCAAGGATGCTTCGCGCAACGCCAATTTCTAAAGCATGTGACCACATCGCCATACGCTTAAGCCTCACGGCAAGTCCCGTGCGTATTTTCGGCCTGGGCTTGCTTCAGGCCAAGCATGCCACGATCCATATCTTCGGGCGGGCTGATGAGTACTACCACTACTACCGCAGGCCACTTGGTGTCACACAGTCCATTTCCTCCGGGAAGAGGGTGATACACACCGGCAAAAGTCCCAAACAAATCTATTGCCCAATCTATATGTGCGCTCACTAAATCTCACATCACCAAAGCATGCAACATCCGCCCATTCGGTCACAAACATAGGCCAGAAGTAAGAAGTTCTAAGAGGCCAGAAACAGGCGTGATGCGAGGCTGGCACATGTCCATCCCGCAGGAACTTTGATCAACCTGTTCAACAAGTCCTGAAATGCAACATTCCAAGAGGGCTTGCTAACACAAACCTTCAAGCCTGAAGACAAAAGCGATTCCAACAAAGGCTGGCAGGATTCGCCCTCCCTCAGACTACCGTGAAAGCGCTTCACATGTTGGAAGCCCACGAGCAACCATGTGGACGCTCAGGGCGGCAGGCCGCAAGCCCCCGGAGGATTACTACGAGGTGACTTGGTGAGGGGATGTGAAGTTGCGGCTATGTGGGTTTGAGTTGTGTTTCCGTTTGCTGGTCATTCGACTGTTGACGTTCTTGGCAGTGCTACAGCTGTGTGTTCCAGCAAAGGACTGGGACACCTCGGTGCCGTTTCGGCGGGTTCTGCGCTTTCCTGGCATCGTTGCTGAAGAAAAGACCATGGCTGCTAGAAAGGAGCTAACGGGGATGATCATTCACCCATATCTCACTAGGGAGGAGGCAAACGGGAGGTTCCCCAGCCTGGTTTTGAAGGCGCGCTGAAGTTTGGCAAATTGCGTGGCACAGGCATTGCCGACTGCCAAAATTAGGCTAACCAAATTGAGGCTGCGACAACGCTCATGTTTGGCTGCAAGAAAGACAGGCACGGATTTGTGGAAGTGGGAGTATTCTGAACGCGGCTATCAGGACAAAATGGACAGAAGCCAGCCAATTAGATGGCTGCAAGGCGGCACTTTCACAGCTTTTGAAAGAAGCCTCGTCTTGGTTATCTGGTGGCTGGCGCTAGGAACATCGATTACACAACTGCTGGAGGTTTTCTTGTAGAAACACATCCGGTGCCAACATGGTCCATGAAAATAAGGTCAACAGTCGCCGGAATGAAACGTGGGTTTGCCTGCACTGTCTTGGCCTGTTCCGAATTGCCGTGCCCGGCTTCCTGCAATTCCCTTTGGTTTCCCTCAAACACCCACCAAAAGGAGGTCCTCCCAGAAAAGAGACACACACACACACGCACACTTTTTCTGTAAACCACACACTGTGACGACTCGACGAGGCGCCGTTGGTCCTAGAGCATGAGGAGGGGCACCGCTTGCCATCGATGCAGCCACAAGCAGGCGTGGCGGTTGAGTCGGTCGATGGAACGAATTGGACAGTTCGGAGCATCCCTTACCGGTGAGTGACCCCTTCAGCCACGTAGTGAAAGTTTCAGCGATTTCGATTAAGGAAAGCACGAGGCAGTCCATCAAACCTTCTCACACGTTGGCTGTACGCTCCCTTACAGCTCACGCGACATTGGGGCCCTTGCCTGAAAAGCGACGGGGGCTGCGTGCATCACTTGAGTCAGGACTAGACCATGAGGACAAGGTTCCTTCAAAGGAACACCAGGACCCCGGAGTTCGATGGCATACTTATCCGCGAAAAGGGATATCACACCTCCTCTCCCTTGGAACACCTGAGAGGCAGCATCTACGCGCGCGTGGCACGGGAAGTGCGCCTTTGCTGCGGCCGGCCAGCAGGCGCGGCTTTGAGCGGCGACGTTGTACGCCATTTGCCGAGTTGGCTGTGACAGTTTTGCTGGCGCTGGTTGGCTTCGTTCGGGCGAAGCTCGGCCGCCCAAAGAGGAGTGCCCACGCCAGGTGTGGACCTGTCGCAGTGCCACTCCTGGCGCCGCGCGGTGCGCCCCCCCAAGCCGCTGTGCGCCCCGGTGCTGGACATGGAGCAGTGCCTCAGCCGAGAGCCGTTCCTTTGGGAGATGCATTGGGTTCGGTGCTTTGGAAGTTCGGAAGTCATGATTGGAAGCAGCTTGAGGACAGATTTGGAGTTTCGGATTGATGCGTTGCTTGATTTTTGGCCTACCTGTCGCTTAAACATGGGTTTTGCGGGGTTGCCTTGCAGGTTGCATTTCAGTTCTTTCTCTGGGCAGACACCCAGGAATCAGACACCAGCTGGCAACCTAAAAGTAGAGTGCACAATTTGTGGTAAAATACCGGGGTTGCATTCTCAGTAAATGTGGGGCGCTTCTCACCGAACAGCCAGCCCGGCCCTGACGGCCTGAGCTTCCTCGTTGACCTGGAATGTCGGTTCCATGCCTTTGATTGAAGGGACCCTCCCAAACTAGGGGTTTTCCTTTTGGTTTTGCTTTCTTACCACCAAAAAGGGTATCCTCAAAAAAGACACACCCCTGTTGCTTGCAGATTCTCGAGCAATGAAGGCAACTCCAAGTTTTGTGTCTTGACTCTATGTGGCGATGGATCGCATATCTCTTTTCCTGAGCCAGCGCCTCTCCAGCCACACAACCTCATGGATTCCCTTGGAGGAGCGTTCCCCATGGTTTCCGCCTGCGCCTTGTGGCCGCCTTAGGATGCTTCCGCGGAAGCTCCGGGTCCTGGCGCTGACTGGAGGCGGGGGTTTGGGGGTCTCAGCCGCTGACGGGTCGCATTCTTGCTTTTTTCGGGTTTCTTTGCGGGAGGGGCAGTCAAGGCGTCGCAACAGATAAGATGGAGGTTCCAAACAATGATGAAGGCAGGACCTGTGGAATGAGGCTTGCTGCAGTATGTTGAGAATGACGAGCCTGTTGGCCCGAGCTTTCATTTGAGTTTCTCCTCATGACAAGTCCCGGGAAGGCAGGCCACACTGTTTAGACTTGCGACTCTTCAGCCTTTAGTCTGGCGGATTGGGGGGGGGCAATTTGCAGGTTTTCTTCCTCGGGTGCCTCTCCCTTTTTGTAGCATTTGCACGGGCTTGACAAAGTGCCATGGTACGGCTCTGAGATGGAGATCAACATCCTACTGGGCAAGGTGCCTGCCAAGCAGCTGGGAGCGCCAGTGGACTACCTGAAGGTAGTGCATAGCGCCTACAGTAACCAGTACCTACAGGCGGTGTGGGTTTTGGGGGGGAAGGTGAAGGCTATCAGGGTGCCGCCAATGTGCATCGGCCAGGCTGTTTTTCCAGTGGCTGCAGTGTTCTAGTTGAAGAGGCAAGCAACTCAAAAGCCGTCATTTCAGGCCGCCAGTGCACGGGTTTAACTGCATATATGGGCACTGGTGAATGGGGAGGCAACATATTCATCATGGGCCTTAGTTGCTGATAATGGCTTTGTATTCTTGTAGATATGGAAAGTCCCAGGGAACAATGATAACGGCGTTGGCCAAACATGGCAAAACCAGCCAGCTCGATGCCGATAGGCCCTTGGTGTAGAGCCGTCGGAGCGGCACCGCCGGGTGGTGGCCCGGAATTGTCCGCTGCAGAAGTGCGTGATCGAGGCCACCTGGGGGGACGGCTCCGCGGTGGCGGACCAACTCCGGATCCTGCCGCCCAACTCGGAGAAGCCGGAGGCGCGACTTCTGCGGATTCCGATGCTTTGGGTGGTGTTCAACACCACCTTAAGGGCGGTGTTTTCAACATCACTTGTCAAAGTGAGGATTCCGATGTTTGCTGGTTTTTCAGCATCACCTTCCTGAGTTCAGTGAGTTTTCACTGGAATCTTCCAGGACCGCCATGATCGCGGCGAGCTGATCACCATCCAGAGCGACCCGCTGATGATGGCGCTGCCTCCCGACACCTCGGGGATCTACGAGCGCGCCAAGGGCTCGGCGGGGAGCAGGAAGCTGACGGCGGAGGAGCGGTGTGTGCACGCGCTGCACCTTGGCAATCGGCTTCAAGATGTCAACCCTCTTGACATCTTTGGACGCTGAACATGGGTCTGCGCAGTACAAAGGGATTAGTGTCAGAGTGGTATCAACTTCTTTTGGGACTGGTCCCGTAAAAAGGAGCCACAGGTGCTTACGTGTTTTGTTGCTGCTTTCTGAGCTTGTTTTGCCGCAGTCACTTTTGCTGCAGCCATTGCAGTTGTTCAGCAAACTGATTCTTACTGAGCTTGAGTTTGCTGCAGCCAGCGCAGTTTTTCAGCAAACGGCTGCTTTTTGAGCTTGGTTTTGCGACAGCCGGTGCGGTTCTGCGCTAGTTTTTCCTGCTGCCAGTGCTGTCTTTCAGCAAACTGCCACCTGCTGCTTACCCCGCATGCTGCCGGCGCAGTGCCGTTTGTCAGCAAGATGCTACTTACCGAGCTTGTTGTGGCTGCAGCCAAGGGCAATGTTTTGCAGTTGTACAGTTTGCTGAAGCTTGAAAGATGCTCACTGGGTGCTGGTGAGTTGAACATGTTTCTGAATGTGGAGCTTTTGAGGACCCTTGGTAATTAGTGAAAGTGCAGGCAGGCGACGAACTTGCCCTTGCTTACTCTAGAATTGAGAGATGCGGCTGGCCGCGTTTGGTTATTGTTTTCATTTTTGTTTGATTCTTTTTGTTGGGATGACGTGAATGCTTCGCAGGGTGTGTAAGAAAACTGTCCAGGCACGAGATGAGACAAAAGGACCAGCGGCGCTCTGAGCAGGCATTTGGAGGTGGCGAACAGGGCACCATCACCTTGACGCAAGAGCTGGAGGAGTTTCACATGCTGGCGAAGGGGGAGGAAGGCCCGGTGCACAGACGGGAGGTGCTGCGGCAGTGGGGCAAAGACGGCTTCAAAGAGCTGGAGATGCTGAAGAGGAAGTTCATTTTGCCCTTCGCGTGCCAGGCCATCCTCAGCGGCTTCGGCGGTAGCAGTTCCAGCCCTGGCCAGAGCTCCATCTGGTCAAGTGGAGAGGTGCCACGGCTATCGCCACAGCTGGCACGACCCCTGCAGGTGACTTGGGAGCAAATCCAGGAGGAGGCTACAGAGTACGCGGAGAGCGGCTTCCCCCTGGAGCTGCTCTCCACCCGAAAAGACGCCTTGCTCTTCGATGACATCCGCAAGTGCCTGCAGTCCATGGACATGGCCCGCTTGATCGGCCTCTCCTCGCACCTGGTGTACTGGAACGCCTTTGGGCACCTGTACCCACCGGAGCGCCGTCTGTCAGAGAGCACGCGTCACTCATTGGCTTTGAGCATGCAGGAGGTGTGGGCCAAGTTGCAGGCGCGGGCCGGAAAGGCCAGGGCGCAGGAGTTCTGCGTGCCAGTCTTTCTGCTCTTTCTGAAGTGGGGCATCGAGCAGACCCTTCGGCTGCAGTACAGCAAGCTATTGGACGATGTGGACCATGGGGAAGATGCCACTTTCCACATGGTGTCACAGATCAATGTCACGATCATGGGCCTCTTCGATCCAGACTGCATCGCTGCCAACTTCGGCACACTGGACTGTTGCCCGGAGGCTATCAAGCTCTGGCGCAAGCTGCACATCAACCAGATGAAGCACGGCCTGACCCCGGCTACCCGGACCATCGCCCGGGAGTTCCGCACTTCGCCCATGATGCTTCTGCTGATGAACAGCGACGGTGGCCCCTCGGACCCCAAGACCCGGAAGCTGCTGCAGAAAAGCAGCAGCGAGAGCGTGCTCACCGCCGTGGCGGGGAAGGGAAGCAAGCCACGTACAACCCGACACCTTGACTCGGTGCGCAAGAGCTCCCTGTACCACACGGCATGTAGCCGCTTGGGCCACGTGGGGCACATGGCCATGGGAGAAGCAAAATGAGTCTCACCTCAGCCCACGACCTGAAGGGTCTTCGGCTTCATGTCAAACAACATTTGCCCTTGGGGCCTCGTGTACGAGTGCGTCGGGTTCGCGGTTTAGCGTGTCGAACAAATGCGTGTTGTGGACAAGATTCGAAGGTTAACAGTCTGGCAGTCGTTTGGCTGTGCCACAATCTTTGCGGGGGAATAGGACTGCAGAACATGGGAGATGGGAGGTGTGCCAGGAAGGCACGTTATCATAACGCTACCCATTTTGAATGTGGCATGCTCCTTTCCCTTTCGTGAACTGTGCGGCATGACCAAGAATGGCAATCAGATTGTCACAGTGTGGCTATGTGTTACAATTGGGGACCCCAAAGTGGCGAATTGTCTTTTAGGTGTCCTTTCAGACCAGCCTGGAAATGGTACCCTCCAAAAAAGAGATGCCCATGTCAGTTGCCAGTAACTCAGAGCACATGTTTGGATCTTAAGACTTGACTGGGCAAGTAGGAGACACATTTTGGAGGGGAGAGAGCCAGGGTGCAGCACCGTAAACAAAAACAAAACAAAAAACAAAAACATAAACATACAATATGATAGCATGCGCAAGTCTGTAGGAATACATTTGCATACGCAAACATGTGATATACATGTACATATATAATAGTACACATTTGTGATCCATGCTGCCGACCGCCAAACCACATGTCCACATACATAGTATACTTGCACCTATACACATACGTATACACATACGTATACACATGCAACACCACATACACACGTGCAAATACGCATGCGTATATACATGCAGACACACACACACACACATAATCATGCACATGGGCGATGTAAATGTGCGTCTGCATCTATCTACGCATATGCACATAAGCACCTGCCGCGCGTCCAGAATTAGTCAGGCAGCCAAGCGGATCCCAGGGTTCGCGTAGGGTTTTTGCAGCCTGATGCTTGATTGTTTTGCTTGTCTAGGTACATTATTTTTCTTTAACACTTACACGCACACACAAATATAATATATATATATATAAATACACATATGCATGCAATTTGGGGCACCCACGACTTCAGGCCACAGCTGCACGGAGGTGCTGCGCTATCAGGCGGCGGGCCTGCGCCAGGCTTTGGGCCGAGATCTGGCGGCGCCGCGGCGGCAAGCCGAGGGCGAATCCTCCATACGGTTGGCTCGTCTTTTGAATCTCATCAATCAATCATCGATCAACCAACCAATCAGGCAATCAAGCAATCAGGCAATCAAGCAATCGACCAAGCGAGCCAATCAAGCCAATCAAGCCAATTGAGCCAAGAGCGCGCGCGTCAAGAAGCACGTCAAGAAGCGCGGTACCCTCCTGGTGTTGTTTTAAAGGGAAACTGAAAGGAACACCGGAGCCACTTTTGGGGGGGTCCTTTAAAGGAAGCATGCCAGTGGTGAAGCGGCTATGAATCTCAGGGAACTACCCCGAAAGTGGTTGGACATGAATCCCCACCAAATTCTGATGTCCGCCAAAGGGTCTCATTTGCTTGGTACTTAGAACCACGATTTTGAGAATCACCCATGTGAGTGTAGATTCGGGCGGAAGCAGATGCCAGAAATCTCGGTAGATGTGGGTAGGGCGGATGACTAAACCAATATGTGGGAATACAAAACAGTGAATAAGTAATGGGGGTGACTCAACCAACATGCGCAAAGTGTGCCATCTACTTTCACCCAACTGTACCTTTCGAGCACGGAACCTAATTGAAATCTGAGGCGGTTAGGTGGTTACTCTTTGCTTGACAAGGCTCTTTTGTTGGAGCAAATGGCTGTATCAGCGCCTCTCGTGCCGCGGCTTCCAGTTAAGTGATCGTGCGCTTAGCGTCGCTTTTGCAACCGGAGCTTGTTTCAAACTTTGTCTGCTTGGGAGGCGTACCTCTCGCGTTTGCCTTTTTGGCTTTTGTGTGATGCTCTCTGGTGCTGACTTTGCCACGTGAAGATACCGTCAGCAAGTTGGCTTGGCAAGAGAAGGGCAGTCACTCAGGAAAGCAAGAACACGGTTTTTGATTTTGCCCGGAGAAGATCTTGAGGGGGACGGTGTTTGCCTTCAAGGCACCGGCTTATGGGTAGACCAAGGCCAGTAAGTTGGGCGTTGGCGATGCTTTCTGAGTTATGGGCTGCTTCAGCCTTGTGACTGTACTGTTCCCTCATCTATTCCTTGAGAAAGATATGTTAAACTGCAGTATGTTGGCAGCTCGATTTTCTTTCGATCGTTATGCGCTTCGACTACAGAGAATGGCGGGTCTCAAAGAGCCTGGCTGAGGCAAGTTGTTGACGTACCTGTTTCTTGGGGCTGGATGTATCCCCAAAAGGGCCAGCAGCACAGGGATCATTAAGGTGCGGGGTCGCCAACATGCCGTTCCGAGGAATGGACCTTCATCGAGGGGTCGGATGACTGGGACTGGCAGCTTGCGCGAACGGGGGGTTTTCTTTGCAGAGGTCTACCCCTGCGTCGCAAAAGAAGGAACCCGTGAGAATCTTCAAGAAAGAGAGTTTGTTACACACCCCATGACCGGGAAGGACAAGATCATGAGTCGAGCGGGCGAGCTGCCGCTTCTCGGAGGGTTGTGAGTCTCAGAGAAACAAGCAAGTACGACGTCAAACAGCTGTCTTTCCCGGCTCAACAACTTCGTGATTTATGTTTTCGAAAAAGTTAGCTGAGAGCCCACAGAGTCCAAGAGAAAGCACATGCTTCGGAAGAGCTAGCCCGTCATGACAGTCATGGCCTGAGAAATATATTCAACAAAAGCCTCGCCAAAGCCGCAAGTTTTTGCAATTCACTTGATATCAAGCAGAAAGTCCGTTTCTAGAGCAACCATTTGCACACTCGACTATCATTTGTGGACTTGACAGTGAGCAGTGAAGGGAGTGAACACAGCATGGTTGTTTCCACTTCTGCTTGTGTTCTATACTGTATTTGTGCTTGCTTTTGCTGCAAGGCTGTTGTAAATGTGCTTGCGTCACATATGGGAACCGTGCTGGGATGTACAACAGTTTTTGTGAAGCAAGGGGGATTCATCATGTGATGCTCAGCATTTGAGGTAGGATCGTTGAGGGGTCATACCAGGATCAAGCAAGCAAATTGAAGGGACTGTGCCTTCCTGCTGCCGCAGTAGCTTAGCCTTGGAAACCTTGTGAAAACCACGGGAACAGATGATTGCCAAGTTGATCGGGATGCCCAAGGAGCATCCTTTCGTTTTCCCGCGCGCTTGCCGATCACAAGTGCTCAGGTTCGAGGGTGAGCCGGTCGTGAGTGACATGGAGCAGAAGCTAGCCAAAGGCGGGTCTGGACAACGGATCTTGGGTGTTTCTCATAGGCTCTCGCTTTGGTTGCCTTGCAAAACCAACCAAAAGGGGGTTCCACCAGTCTGAGAAGCTCCGATGCTTGCACGTTTCGTTGTTGCGTTTTTGCGTTGTGTGTGTGTGTGTGTCGCTGTGTGTGTGTGTGTGTGTGTGTGTGTGCGCGTCTCTCTCTCTGTGTGTCTGTGTCTGTGTCTGTGTCTGTGTCTGTGTCTGCGTCTGCGTCTGTGTCTGCGTCTGCGTCTGCGTCTGCGTCTGTGTCTGTGTCTGTGTCTGTGTTTGTGTCTGAGTGTGTGTGTGTGAGAGTGTGTGTGTGTGTGTGGGTGTGTGTGTGTGTGTGTGTGTGTGTGTGTGTGTGTGTGTGTGTGTGTGTGTGTGTGTGTGTGTGTGTGTGTGTGTGTGTGTGTGTGTGTGTGTGTGTGTGTGTGTGTGTGTGTGTGTGTGTGTGTGCGTCTGCGTCTGCGTCTGCGTCTGCGTCTGCGTCTGCGTCTGCGTCTGCGTCTGCGTCTGCGTCTGCGTCTGTGTCTGCGTGTGCGTCTGTGTCTTTGTCTGTGTCTCTGTGTGTGCGCGCGCGTGTTTTTGTGTTTGTGCGTTCGGGTTGCTTGTTGCCGGAGCAAAACAGACATGATAATCTTGAGATTCGCCATGCTGAATGACGAACCTACAGAACAGCTTGCACTTCAAAAGAACTTGTCCTTCCGGGCAATGTGCCATCTGGGCAGGTGCCCAGCTCAAGAACTGGTACATGGACTCCATCACCGAGGCTCGCGCGCAGAGACGACGCGCTCCCACTCAGAACTCGGGGAACAAAAACAACGGAGCCGCTTTTCCGGGTCCAACGCGTTGGAAAGGCACTGCCACCTTTGGCTCACCGACCATTTGACAGCGGGTCACCCCTTGTAAAATGGGGGCAGCTTGGCACGCAAGTTCGGGCGACCCCTCGTGTAGGAAGGCAGCTCAAACTGAGCACACAGCATATGCACAGACGAAGTGGGAAGGATGTTGTTTGACCTCTCTCCTGCCTATGCAGGAGACGCCCACAGACAAGCCCAACAGGGAGAAGCAGTTCGATCCCAAGTCTCGCGGGGCGCTGAGCTAGAGTCTGCAGGCGTAGATGACATACAGGTAGCCGCATGGGCTGCTTGATCGCAAATCAAATCTGCAACGCCCCAATTTGGAGGGCGATTGCTTGGAGATTCAAAACGTGAAACAGTGGCATGCATTTTGCTGATGGGAAAGCCAGGAAAAGTGGCCAGCAGCCACATATCATGGGCCCATGGGGTTTTCTGGAGTGCACGGTGAGGCTCGAGATGGATGCCAAAAGCAGTAAAAAAGGAAGGCATCTTGTGAACAGCGAGGCAGCCCGAACTGAGGTGTCGTGCGGCTGGGCAGCATTTGAGTGCCGCAGTCCCAAGGGAGGCCTTTGGCCTTCATTCTCAGTCGCCGCTGTCGTTGGGCGGACATTGACTTGTAGGTTTTCTGCGCTGAGAGGGAGTTCTGTGATATGTTGAGTGCCTGGCATGTTTAGCACTAGTTTGGTGAGTATCTCGTTTGCTCCTGAGTATCCCAGAACGTACATCTTGCTGGGCGCACCAATATTCCCGGCTCCCTTCTTAAAGGATGATGATAGTTTTTGGAGATCGAACCTGACAACGGCTGATCTGCCCAAACCGATTCTCAGATTCTTGACTTCTCGGGTTCTCGGGTTCTCGGATTCTCGGGTTCTCGGGTTCTTGGGTTCTTGGGCTCTCGGGCTCTCGGATTTTTCGGATTGTCGGGTTCTCGGATTGTCGGGTTCTCGGGTTCTTGGGTTAGTGGATTCTCGATTCTCGGATTCCCAATTTCTCGAGATCTCGGCCGGAAAAGGGTCAAGCCCGGCTTATAAACTTCGACGTCAGCTCGTCAGTACTAGGTACCACAAGATCCCGGAGAAGGTGGCCAAACTGCGGGAGCAAATTATAGAGGATGGGCCATTTGACGTGCTGGTGGCCTTTTCTCAGGCGCGAAAGCCCTTTGCGACCCGCAGGTCAGTGCGACGTAGGAGGGCAGCAGGGAAGGGGGGGGCTGAGATGGATTCTTAACGGCAAGCTCGGATGTGCGACATATGTCATTCCTTGGAATGTGTCTTCTTGCCCAGCAAAAGTGATGAACGGAACTCGAGTGACCAAGGCGCACACATTGTGCTTCGTCCGAACTCTAATTTGTTTGTAGCCGGAGTGGCCATTGAGGTCCCATCCAGGGGAGCAGCGGGTTTCATGGACTTTTGGGTTTTGGAGGATTGGTTTGGTAGTGCTGATAGTGGAGGTGATGGTGGAGGTGATGGTGATGGTGTTGGTGATGGTGATGGCGATGGTGGTGATGGTGATGATGATGATGATCATCATCATCATGGGGATGGTGATGGTGATGGTGATGGTGATGGTGATGGTGATGGTGATGGTGATGGTGATGGTGATGGTGATGATGATGATGATGATGATGATGATGATGATGATGATGATGATGATGATGATGATGATGATGATGATGATGATGATGATGATGATGATGATGATGATGATGATGATGATGATGATGATGATGATGATGATGATGATGATGATGATGATGATGATGATGATGATGATGATGATGATGATGATGATGATGATGATGATGATGATGATGATGATGATGATGATGATGATGATGATGATGATGATGATGATGATGATGATGATGATGATGATGATGATGATGATGATGATGATGATGATGATGATGATGATGATGATGATGATGATGATGATGATGATGCCGATGATGATGACGCTGCTGCTGCTGCTGCTGCTGATGATAGAAGAATATGATGAACCATTACGATCATCAATATCAACAGCAATTTGTTGAGAAGTTTGTATGCTTGGAATTGAGCTTGAGCATTCCAGAGTTGGTAGACAAGGCAAGTCCACCTTGCAATTGTGGACAATTATTGACATGAAGAGAGCCTGCGAGATCAAGATTCAGATTGTACAACACATCGAGAGCTTTGGTTGTTCTGCACTTGTTGTTGGTTTCCGCCCGTCGGGTCACGGATCGGATTGCTTTGCTTGTTCCCTGTCCTCAATAATATCACGTCAAGATGGCCCAAAGCTGCCCACCGGGAAGGTGCTTGGTGCATCGGGTGCTTCGAGAGGTAACGCACACATTTGGCCACCAAGACGGAAGGGTTTGGAAAATAAGAGGGCCAAGCCAAAGTACCGATCTTCCTGTTGGTTTCTCCTTAAACCAACCTGAAAAGGGCACCCACAAAACCGGGCACACTTGACACGTCCGGCCCTAGGGCTGCATTATGACCCATCTTCTGGTGGGCTATCTGCGCCAAGAGGATCTGGCGGCGCAGGCACGGGGGATGGAGCCTGAGGCCCATGGTTTTGGTGACTAGAGCCCAGATCTGGGAGACCTGCAGGTTGCATGTACTTGAGTGGCCCAAGAAGGATTCACCCCTTTGCAGGTGCCCAGCAAGCGCTGGCACTGCACTCGGAACTCCAAGGAGGAGATGCCCTGGCGCATGAGCGCTCCTTGGCTGTGGGATTTGAACCCAGAAAACGAGTTTTCCTTTTGGTTTCTGGGTTTCCCTTCGACCTCAAAAGGGGGTGAACAGGGAGCGACCCTTAGGCTTGGCCAAAGTGATTTGTGTGAGAGAGTTAGCTTGGGGGCGTCAGCGTAGAAATGGGGATGGGTCGGCCAGTCAGGAAACATCCCGGCATGAGAATGCCAGCCTTGTGCAACATCCCTGACATGTGAACACCTTTGGGCTTGGCTTTGACTTGCATGGCAACACATCTATTGATATCATAGAGTCTGCGGCAGACGAGTTTGTCCAACGTGCTATGGTACATCCATGTGGGAAGGGTCGGAGAGAAATCCTATAATCTTGCGCTGAGCTGGAGAATGGTGGTTAAGACACCTTCCTTCTGTCTCCATGCTGAAAGATAAAGCTGGTGGTTGCAGATTCGGATTTAGCTCCCCTCGATCTGAAAGTACTTGTCTGAAGCAGGGCATAGGGCCAACCACAACATACATGTCAAAAGCAGACCGGCTAGCGGGCTCCGGGGAAACACCTTTTTGGGTGGTACTGCGAAAGCCAGAACCAACGATGACTGGTTTCAAGTCTCACATAGCTCGGCTGGCAAGGTCTTCTTCTGCGGCATGCACATCCGTGACACAGCGCCTGTGTCCGCACATTCCTGTTGCGTTGACTGCCGGATTACCGTAAGGGTGGGACCTTTGAGTCTCAAAAGCTCCCTGCCGCCCTCTTTTCATGTCCTCGCGCACCAGAGAAAACCTCCCTAGATGGAGAACAAATCAGCCCCTCCAAGCTCCTGTGGTTCTGCCCCGGCTCGGAAGTGGCTGCTGAGTCGCCGAGAGAAGCGTTGCAAGTGGCTGAGGTTGGTGTTTCAGGCGCTGAGATTGAGGACCCTTGCCTGTTGAGATCCTCAACTCGGCAGTTGTTGAATCGGTTGTCAGTCATATTCATTTTCTAAGTACTGCTGTTTGTGGATTTATATGGACATCCATTTGAAGCCAGAGACCCCAGACCGATCCGCAGCCCGCAGCTGAGGACTACATGCATCTCTTCGAGACACCCTCCACGCATCCCACGGCCGATTGGCCGATCTGACTGAGAGGGGCGGCTTCCAACGACTTGTGGTTGGGACCGGGGGATTTGAATGGAGACTGCCACTGTGGGCGTCCATGGGAAACTCGAATCCTGATTTTCCAGGATCCGCACAGCCGTGTTACTGGTTCTTGGATCTTTTTGCCTGCTTGGCTCATCCTGACTTGGGACTTTCCGGGCCCAGCTCTGCTCCTTGGGATGCGTGCCGCGTTGGTGGGGTTCCTCCCTGGATTCAGGAGGCTGCGCTCATTTGAATCTACGGCCATGGGTTGAAGAATAGGTGTCTCTGTGTGCTCGCTTGTCTCGGTGTTTCTTTGCGTTTCTTTGTTTGTCTGTTTGTTTGTTTGTTTGTTTGTTTCTGGGTTCGAGGGTGAGATGTCTATCATTTGGAAGCTCCGAAGCATGAGCCGTCATGCGCCCCTTGCCCAAGGTTCACGTGTTCGGCAAGCAGGACGAGTTCTACGACTACGGCAGGGACGGCTTTGGTTACAAGCCACAGGAGGAGCACAATGAACTGATTTAAGAGGCTGCCTGCTGCTGCCGCTGCTATTCCCTACTGGGAAACAGCAAATTGACGCTTCGTTTCTTTCTACTGGGCTCTTCGTACAACTTGTTTTTTCCAACAGCTCTATTTACAATAGTTGTCATCGCAGACCGCTCTGACATGTCAGGCAAACACTTTTGTTATCCTTGGACTTTGCTTGGGCAAGCTTGAGGAGTACTATGTGGATCCGCTGATCTTCACCCACGAGGAGGGCCACTCCTTCCCGACAAAGCAGCCCCGGGCGAAGCAGATTTATGACCGCATTTCTGCAGAGATCTACAGGCGCTTTCGCATGTCGGGTCTTGGGAAGTTCTGCTTGTCCGCACAATCCAGGGCATCTCAGCGGCGAGCCAAACCCCAGTCAGTTCCGCGCAGTTGCTTTTGATTATTCCCTCAAAGCCATCAATATGTTCACAGTCTGCGCCAGGCTTGCGCTTTGAAAGGGCGGTGGCTTGATGTCAAAGGAATCAAGCAAGGACATAGCAGTCTGATTGCAGTGTCCAGTCTGGCAATGGACATACACGTTCTTCCAAGCAAACTGTTAGGGTTTCAAATCCAAATTTTCTCAGGATGGTGAAAGCGAATTCTGTTCTCGCTACTTTCCCATTCTTCTGGGGCAGGGTGAGGTGTTCATTTCCCGCTTCTCCTGGCATTTGCCTAAGGCGCTGTGGACTACCACCAGTGTGAGGTAGCAGCAGCTGGCAGTTCGGGCGCGGCGCGTGTGGCTGGAAAAAGCGGCCGGCCAGAGTGCTAGAGGCTTCACTCACACTGAGGCTTACCGAGAGAGGATTTGGATTTCATGCTTGCCACAGGCCACTGGTTTGTGCTGAGCTGCCAAAGCGTCGGCGAGTAAAAACGCGCGCGCGTCATACTTGTTTGGGGTAGATTGCGCGAGCGGTTGAAACACCTCAGCAACTTGGAGATGACAAGGCTTCGCAGACTATCTCCCATCAGAGTTTTCACCAGGCACTGTGGACCTCGGCAGACTTCGGGTGAGAACTCGTTGCCAGCACTGGACTTGGGTATGGGTCAAAATTAATTTACTAGGGGACCGCAGGTTTTAGTCCCTGTTTTCATTTACTAGGGTTCCATTTGGGGTGCCCATTTTTGACCCACACCCATTTGGCGAACTTGCCCGACCAGTGGGGAAGATCGGCGCGACAGGCCCCCGTCCAGCAGGACGACCCGTGGCTTCAAGAGCAGGCGCAGCTGGAGGCCGGGCCAGAGGCAGAAGCGCTCAGGAAAGGGGGAGCTCTTTGCTAACGGGGGGCTTGTTTTTCCCTTCTCTGTTGGTGTGTGTGTGTGTGTGGGCGTGTGTGTGTGTGTGTGTGTGTGTGTGTGTGTGCGTGTGTGCGTGTCTGCGAGTGCGGATGTGCGGGTGTGCGCGTGTGCGGGTGTGCGGGTGTGCGGGTGTGCGGGTGTGCGTGTGCCTGTGTGTGTGCCTGTGTGTGTGTGTGTGGGTGTGTGTGGGTGTGTGCGTGTGTGCGTGTGTGCGTGTGTGCGTGTGTGCGTGTGTGCGTGTGTGCGTGTTGCGTGTGTGCGTGTGTGCGTGTGTGCGTGTGTGCGTGTGCGTGTGCGTGTGCGTGTGCGTGTGCGTGTGCACGCGTTGATGTTTGGATTGTGTGATCTTGATCTTTTGGTTCTGTTCTTAGAAAGTAGGAACCAGCCAACAGATGGACGTTCTGCCGACCGGCAAACAGTAGTACGGTGTGAAAGCCGCAGTGATTCCTTCTCTTGTGTCTTGGAGCGCTTAGGCGTGCTCGAAAAAGCTTCAAGGGAATGGGGCTTGAAATGAAGCGTGTGATGCTCATAAGTCTTCGCCGCTCTGGGTTTCTCTTTAGCTACCATCCGATTACGGCGGGGTCCACCATGTTGAGAAGCCCCCCAGGTTGATTGAGCTAAACCCGTTCAACGGCCTTTGTGCCGATGACCGGCTTGGCTCTCAGCCGTCGAACATCACTCATGATCACCCTCACCAGGGTTTTGCTCAACTTGTTCTACAGGCAAGGAGGAAAAACAGTGTTTCCCACCTGTTCTTGGACCCTCGCTACAATCAAGCAGGTTCAGCTTTGCGCAAAGAAGAAGCACGACAGGCAGCCAAGCAAACTGGTCGCAGGTGGCTTGTTGTGCGCATGGGGTGTCTTCAAAGCTGGTAAAACGGGCAATGGCACGGGGATCAAACCAGCCAAGCAAAGCCAAGCAAAGCCAAGCAAAGCCAAGCCAAGCCAAGCCCAACAACCAGTGGGCAGAGGTGTCCTTTTTGGTTGTCTTGCTTCCAAAAATCATTTACCTGGTGGTTCAATCATCCACCAGGGCCATCTATTTTCCAAAAAAGGACACCTATGCCCACGGAAAGCGTTGCTTTCGTCGCGCCTCTGGGCGGGCTTGGACTTGGCAGACGTCAGCCGTCAGGCGGAGCTGGACGCCCTGAACCAGCAGGTGGAGGAGCTGGAGGCCAACCTGGCAGGGCTTCTGGAGCCCAAGCAGCTGGCGCAGGTTGGCTCGATTTCGTCGAGTCAAAAAGCGGAAGTGTTGCATACTCATTATTATGGTTGTTATTGGTATGATTATTTGTTTCATGTTTTTCTTTTGTTTTGAAAAAACAAGAAAAACAATTTCCTTTCCATTTTGACATTCCTTCAACGTTAGTGGATGTTGATGTTCTCAGTTTCTGTTGGGGTTTGTGTTGGTTGACGTCTTGTCGTGCTTTGTCATGTATTGGTGTTTTGTGCCTTTGGTTGTATGCTTCTACATGATGCGTGATCGCGTGTTTCCAATCATTGTTGAGTTGGGTGGTTGTGGGTGGTTGTGGGTGGTTGTGTGTAGTTGTTGGTAGATGTTGGTAAGCAGTTATTGTTGGTAGTGGTAGCGGGCAGGTGTGGTTGATAGTGCTGGCAGTTATCATTGGTTGCTGGTGAATGTTGATGAATGTTTGGTTTAGATCTTGGCGAGTGACGGGGACCGTCAGTTTCTGGTGGCAGTTGTTGCTGTTGGGGACCAAAGAGGACAGCAGCAATGCATGCACTTCAAAAGTTGGAACGTGCTCCTCCTCCAATATTGACCAACTCAACCCCTTCGGCAATTGAGAGCGGTCATCACAGACTACCTGGCAGCTTGAGTGACCAACCTCCAACCATTTCGGGCTATGATTCAGACTGTCTTGAAACAATGACCAGCTTTGACTGGAGGTAGATCAACTCAGATATTGACTAGCCCCAAACATGGTGCGGTGGGCCTGCAGGTGCTGTTTGCTGCTTCTCGAGCGTAAATTCCAGCAAATACAGGGACCTGTTCCACCCATTTGAGACTAAAACATCATACCCGACCGGGATCAAGTTTTGTCGACCAGTTTGCAATCACACGCGAGCCGATATAGTTGGTCCTTCTTTCCAAAACAAAGGTGGCAATTGAACCAACCACCCCCTCCTCTTCTAAAGAGTTGAACCAGGCCGTCGTTCAGTCGCCTGTTTCGTCCAGGGTTTAGTCAATCTTGGTAGCCTTAGGACCGGTTGCGTTTGGGTAGAGGACTTTGTCCCATGCCTTGCCTTGCTCTCGCGTTGCGCTTTAGGAGCACTTGGATCAGCTGTCGCGGTGCCTGGGGGAGCTCAAGCCGGACCTGGAGAAGAAGGTGGCTTTCAGAGAGCCAGCTGGATCACTCGAATGCTGCGACTCATGGCCGTCGTCTTTTTCGATCCAAAAGGGTCTGTGGCTTGGGCGCCCTGACATTTTGTGTATCAAGTGTTTGTTGGAGGTATAGGAAAAATGATTCTCTAGTCAGACCGCAGTGACTTTGAGGGTGGTAAACCGCCCCGACTTTTTCCCCGTTGGCTCAAGACTTGTAGGATGGTACCTGGTGCAAGCACACTTGGTACGGAAACTTCTCAGAATTTGTATTTGGCCCTCTATGGCTGGTTTTATGTTGGTTTTCCTTCGAATACCAGCCCAAACTGCTCCCAAACCCATTTTGAGAACCTCCCACGTCTGTGTGGCCCGCACGTGCTAGCGACCCCGGCTAGGAGAACTTGCGGTTCAGCACCCAGCGCCTGGAGGCCGAGATGGAGGATCTCGAGAAGGACGGGCCCCGAGACTCCTCTGCACACATTCCACATTTTGAAACCAAGAGCAAAACCCCAAGGAGATGACTCGAAGAAGGAATTGCGTGTTCGGGTTTTTCATGATCAGGAGTGTAAGTTTTGCCCAGTGGAGTTTTCACCCTGATGAGTCCCTCATCCGTGATGCTCGTTCAGCGATGTGTGAGTTGCTTCTTGTGTGCATTGCCGTGTTGATTGTTTATCTACACCTTGCCAGAACGAATCTCAGCTTGCACCCGAGGGTACAATCGTTGCCCGATGTGATGGCTTCAATCGTTGTTTTTCTGCTTCCCTGCAATCCCCATGTCAGGGGCTCAAAGAGCGGCATCTGCAATACAAATTGTTTTTGATTGACGACTGCAACGTCCATCTATCCGTGTGGATGTATGTGCCGCTGCAGCTATGCGTTTTTTGCAGTTACAGCAGTTTGGTGGCGACATGTTGTCAGGTTTGCTTTTTTTGCCGTTTGGGGACAGAGGTTCCCTCTTGTGTCGCTGAAAGTGACAGGGGCCATGTCCAGTGACCATCCAGAGTGAAGCAGCGCATGTTTGATCGCAGAGGAGCAACAAAGGACACATTCATCTGTGGAAAACACTATGGGCCCGATACATGCATGTGGATGGACTTTTGCTGGCATCCAAAGCTTTGGCAACAGCCTTTGTCCCAGCCTAGTCCGCCAGGAGATCTAGCCGGGGGCCCAGGGGGAGGGGGACAGAGTGGGGAGGAACTCGTCATGGGCGAATCTGCTTGGCGCTGCCAACCTCGGAACAGTTTGCGGGGTATTGGATTCCACGGGATCTCTTCTGCATTCCCGCTGCACACACTTCGGAAGTGCTTTAGAATGCTTGTCCGTCCTGTGAAAACACCATGTCAGTTATGCATTTCCTGTGCAAAGAGCGATTCGAATCGCCCGGCATTCACCTTATAGAAGTAACCTTGGAGCATTCCTCCTCTAGGCTTCACTTTCCACTAGGCATCAGGCTTGACGGCAAGTGAGGCTTCCGGTTTGAACATGCAGTTGCACAAATCGATTTGTGTGACTGTGAGCGTCCCCCAAAACGACCAAAGCTTTGGTCTTCAGTGCTGAAACCTCGCACGCATCGCCAGTGAGCGGGCACGGAAGAAGCGGAGCCGCGCGCCAGGGGCTTAGCACCGCGAGTCAACTTCGAAACCAATCAGCCAACCCTCACCCTACCCCAAACCACCAATCCCAAGCCACTGCAACCCCACAGGACCACACGGGTGGGGAGGGGGGAGCAACACAGAACACGGGACACATATTACATATGTATGGAAGCATTGTTGTTTACTCTTATTCTTTATGTTTATGTTTAGCCTTTTGTCTTTTGATCTATTCATTTGTATATTGATATCCAATTAATATATATATATATACATATATATATATATATGTATATAAAGTCATTCATGAGCAAATTAACTCATTTGGTTTTTTAGCACATGTTTCTTAATTGCTTAATTTAATTCATTAAGCAACTACTTAATGTATGTACAACGTATGTGTGTATCGTCATTTTTTTTAACTTACCATTTTTTGTGGTCACGGTTGTTCGTCAATGAGTTGTGTTTGTCTTTGTACATGTTCTGTTGTTAATGTGTCTGTTCATTGATTCATGGTTTTTCTCATTCATTTTACTTTCTCCTTTATTCATTTGTTTATTACTATATTTGCTTATTCATTTGTTCATATATTTATATGTTTACTCATTTATTTTGTCGAGACTGCCTGTGTGGAAAGGGTAGTTTTTTTTGCCTAGCCCTGGCACAGGGCTCACCCTGGCACAGGGCTAACCCTGGCACAGGGCTAACCCTGGCACAGGGCTAACCCTGGCAGGTGGTTGGTTGGTTGGTTGGTTGGTTGGTTGGTGGGTGGGTGGGTGGTTGGTTGGTCGGGGGCTCGGTGGGACAAAGGTTTGGGATGGGTTCAGGGTGGGTTTAGGTTTTAACATCCAAAGTGGGCTTAAGCAAAGCCATGGCTGCAGCCAATTTTAAACCCACCCGAAACCAGCCCTAAACCTACCCGAGACCAACCCCAAGAAGCCCCACCATAAACCAGCACTAAACCATCTGCTGCAAGCATAGCCACCCCCAAATTTGCTCTCAATAGGTTTGGAACCCATCGAGAGCCGACCCTGAGCCAACCTGGAACCCACCCTAAACCCAGCCTAAACCAAAACCTGGTGATGCTGAGGATGTTGAAAACGATGCTGAGGATGTTAAAACGATGCCGGGCCTGAACCTATCCCAAATGGACTACCCCAAACCTTCCCTATCCGTTAGTGTCTCCCTTCGTGCACGCCAGGCTGTGCCAGGGTTAGGCTGATGCCAGGGCTATGCTCAAAAAAAAACACCTCAGCCTGCCTGGTCAGCCCAAAGGACGTTGTCACGGCAGTGACACGGGCAAGCAGTCCTTGTTGGGCAGGTTGTCGTTGTATCACATGTGGTGTCTTTATATTTGTTGAGTTATTCGTATTGTTCCCTTTACTCAAATAATAATTTATTCATTTGTTCATCAGTTTTGATGTGTTCATTTATTCATTTATGTATTGTTCATTTTAGTTTTTGTTTTTGCAACTTGTGTATATATGTATCAACTTTTTCATTTATATATTCATGTAGACATACATACATAATATATATATAGATATGCATATGTATGTTATGTTATGTACTTACAAAGCGATTTGTACATTCATTCGTTGATTTGCTTTTTGTTTGTTTGTTTGCACATTTGTTTATTCATTGGTCTATTTATTTACGTATTTCTATTTTATGTTTAGCTTACGTTTTTTTTTTTTTTTTTTTTTAATACTTTAGAGCCTCCGGCTCAGTCCGCCGACATTGTCCTCTCCCTTTTCTCCTTCTTCCTCTCTCCCTTGTCTCCCTGGTGTGTTCTGTCGTCCTCTCTCCCTCCCTCCGCTCCCCATCCTCCCCATCC
>CAUJNA010003738.1:932500-982500 GCA_963377175.1 Effrenium voratum | reverse complement strand
CTATCGATCTCTCTATCTATCTATCTATCTATCTATCTCTCTCTCTATCTATCTGTCTATCTCTCTCTCTACCTATCTATTTATCTACCTATCTATCTATCTCTCTATCCATCTATCTATTTATCTATCTATCTAACTCTCTCTGTCTATCCATCTCTCTATCTATCCATCTATCTATCTATCTATCTATCCATCTATCTATCTATCTATCTATCCATCTATCTATCTATCTATCTATCTATCTATGTATCTCTCTATCTATCTATCTATCTATCTCTCTATTTTCTTTCGCACTTAAAAGTTGCGATTTTCGAGCCCCAGCTGCGAAAGTAGACTTCGCGTACTACTTTCGTACTTACAAGTTGCGATTTTCAAGCCGCAGCTGCAAAGTTGACTTCGCCTACTACTTTCGTACTTAAAAAAGTTGCGATTTTCAAGCCCCAGCTGCGAAAGTTGACTTCGCCTACTTTCGTACTTAAAAGTTGCGATTTTCGAGCCCCGGCTGCAAAAGTGCTGCGCCGCGAAATCTGTACTTGACCTTCTGGAAGTGCTGCGCCTGCCACGAAATCTGTACTTGACCTTGCGAAAGTGATGCGCCTGCCACGAGTTTTGCACTTGACCTTGCGAAAGTGCTGCACCTGCCACGAATTCTGTACTTGACCTTGTGAAAGTGCTGCGCTTGCCACGAAATCTGTGCTTGACCTTGCGAAAGTGCTGCGCCTGCCACGAAATCTGTGCTCGACCTTGCGAAAGTACTGCGCCTGCCACGCAATTCAAAACTTGGGAAAACTTGGCCTTGCGAAAGCGCCGCGCCTGCCACGAAATCTGCACCTCACCCTGCGAAAGTGCTGCGCCTGCCACGCAATTCAACCCTTGCGAAACCTCCGCGTTGCCGTGCCAATGGGCCCGCGCTCCGAGCCCGCTCCGAACGCGCTCCGAACGCTTCGACCAAGCGCCGCGAACAGGCTAGCTTCCAGCTCTCCGGAGACACCAATTCACGCACGGGGCCACGCTTTTTTGCAGATTCCTTACTCCCACCACACGCGCGCGCATATTTTCTCGCGTGCTTATTCGTTCTCTTCATCTGTCTCAGCGAGAGCTGGCTTTCAATTAGTTGCCGTAACACGGAAGTTCCTTCTAAACTTCATTTGATAAGTAGTATAAGTATCATAAGTAGTACAAGTAGTACATGTAGTATACGTAGTATGCGTAGTAGTACTGCCAGTACACACAGTGCTGCAACGACTACTTTGTCACAGTAGTTATAGCAGTAGTAATAGTAGTCGTAGTAGTAGTAGTAGTCGTAGTTGTAGTAGTAGTAGTAGTAGCAGTAGTAGTAGAAGTAGAAGTAGAAGTAGAAGTAGAAGTAGAAGTAGAAGTAGTAGTAGTAGTAGTAGTAGTAGTAGTAGTAGTAGTAGTAGTAGTAGTAGTAGTGGTAGTAGTAGTAGTAATAGTAGTAGTAGTAGTAGTAGTAGTAGTAGTAGTAGTAGTAGTAGTAGTAGTAGTACTAGTACTAGTAGTAGTTAGTAGTGGTCGTAGCAGCAGTAGACCTATTGCCCTTAGACATGTAGAGTTGCATGTGCCTACATACATTGATGCATGCATTCCTCACATAGACGCATACAGATGTGCGTACATTGGCACGCGCACACACGCAAACACACGTGTCGTGAGTGTGTTCTTCCTTTGCGTTCCTCGAGGAGCAAGTCATCGAAGTCGAAGCCTTTGTTGCCAGCGCTGCGGTGAGAGCCTGTTGTGAGGCTGGCACTTGAAAGCGCAGTATGAAGACCAGGGCAAACTCTATTGTTCCAAGAGGGGTGTGCAGAATCAGTGAGTATTCCATGCGGCCACCCAGATTAGTCTTCATCAAAGGTTGCATGTTTGGTGTGTTTTGCTAGCCTCGGGATAGTCATACTGATTGAGAAACACAGGTGAATCGGTGGGCTTCTGACTTGTTGGGTCTGGAGGGGGGCGGCCAGGATGACATGACGTTTGAGTGGCTCCTCGGCTTCGCCTTGAGCCGCTTTCTGACTCGGGCATTCAGCTTGGTGTTTTGATGTCAGCTTCAGACCTGTGAAGCAAACTCGTTCTTGACTCCCTGACATGGGGATGGTCTGTGGCATAGCCACGGCTTTTCAGGTTTCTCGTATCCGGGCGGCCTCGCGGAACTGCGAGCTTTCTGCCTGACTCCCTTTCCGGTGTTTCGCGTGGAATTCGGGGCTGGGGAAAGGGCGCTGAGGGCGAGCAGATGTGAAGGAAACCTTGGGCTGCTTGTGGTGGGCAACCAAAGAGTTTTGACCAAATCTGTGCTTGCTCATTGACCTGCTTTCAGTCAGTTCCGGACATGACTTGGGGACATGGACAGGACATTGCAGCACCGCAGGTGGATGGGCACCGTGCATGCAAAAGGCATGGTTGCCCGTTTCGGAAACTGCTCAAGCATTAGCACAGGCAGCTTCACGCTCATAGCGCTTCCAAGATAGCATCGCATCAGGCGTACTTCCCTGGTCTCGCTTCGCAAAAGTTTAGCTCTGGGGCCTCGGGAGCCCATGAGGGAGTCGCTGCGCCGCGCGGCGAGCACCCACTGGGACGACATGTCCCCGGAGCAGGTGGGAGTGGAGCGCGAAAAGCGGCTTCCACGCAACAGACCAGTTCCCTACAAAAGACGGCCAAACTGCTTGCACTAGACACCAGACCCAAGGATTGGAACTTACGAACAAAACAAACAAACCTCCACAGTTTCATAAATTGTTTGAAGGTCTTTGATGTCATTATGTGTTTCCCCAGGTAGCTGAAAGCTATAGGGTCTAACTTGTAAAAAAGAGGGGAAAGTGATTTGCGAGATTGATGGGCTGGTGAAGGGGACGTGCAGTTTGGGGTGCTGGTGTAGGTGCTGTTTTGAGGTGCTGATTGACGGTCGGGTGCTAGCAGGCATGCAGGTGACAGTGCGGGCGCATATTTGCAAGATGGACGGTAGGGTGCTAGGGGGCATGCGGTTTGAGGTGCTTGGTTGAGGTGGTGTTTTGGGATGCTGTTTGGGTGCTGTTTGAGGTGCTGGTGGCGGTGCGGGAGCATTGTTGCGAGATTGACGGCCGGGTGGTGTTTGGGGCACTCTTTTGGGGGTTTTGGCTTGGTGTACAAACTTTGGCATGTTTTTGACTATCTCAGGTCTATGCTGGTTCATGTTTTTTCTTTTCGCCGGCTTTGACCGGCACAAGAGAAGCAAGGTATGAGATATGGCTTGCAAGCGGTTTCTTTTTTCCTTTTTTCTCACAAAACCAAAACGACGTGGCAGAACCTCCGAATCGGATCCATTTTGGCATGATTTCCCTTAGCGGTGTGCGTAAAGGCAGTGGAGGAGGCCATGCCCACGCTGCATGCCGCCGCCCAGGCAGGGCCAGCCAAAAGGGGCCCCCCGTGGATCAAAATTCAACTGGGGTCTCGTCGCTTTTAGTCTTTGTTTCCACACGAAGGTGCCATTTGGGTGCCATTTTTTGAGCCACAGCCATATACCTCGACCACCTAGTGCTTTCCTTTGATCTGATTGTTTGCGCGATTCGCACATGGTGCGGTAGAGCGGCCTTGACTCTCCGCCCAGTTTCGTCCCAGAATCAAGTGATCGTGGATGACAAGCATGACTTCTGCACGTGATATGTGGCTATTTCCTTTTACTGCCGCACATTATATGATGGATCTAACTCAATCGCACGTTGGCCTTGTACAGCATACGCCCCCAAGTGCCACTTGGTACGATCACCTGTCCAAGTTGATAGGCCCCAAACGACAAAGGGACTTTGTTTTGACATGCATTTGGCCGAACTCAGACAGTACCGTCCTGGCCTTGTCACGTCTGCAATCCAAGCATAAATTGAAGCATGTATCAAGGAAAGATGGTTGTTGCCTTGATATTGCTTTGGCAGCCATGACATCAGACCGAACGCTCTGCGTAAGCCAGCATGCCAGGGGATTGATTTGTCCGCTTCGCACAATTTGTTCATTGGGGCAAATGAACCCCGGGAATTTCAGTTTTCTGCCATCGAAGTTGTCCATGTGCCAGGCAGTGGCAGAGTCCCTTCATGGGAGTCCTTTGAAAGACACCAGGCGTGGGACAGGATTGCTTGGGACTGTGCCTGCCAACCCGCCCATAGTAAAGCAAGTGCCACCTGGAAGTTTTGATCGACATGGGTTCAACTCATCGCCATGCAGGTTTGAAGAGCAGCCGAAGTCTGTTCATGCCACAGAGGTGCATGGCAGTTGGGAAATGAAAGGGAAAGACCCCCCTTCCTGGACTCGAGCGAGCCACAAGATACGATGGCTCCACATCGCTCCGCGCCTGCAGCTGGTTCAGGTTTCTGTAAGGCGGGTTCAAAAATCATGTGGAGCGAAAAGGCTGAGAAGGTAGGCCGGTATTCTGGGAGTGGCCCTGACAAGACCACCAGGAGTCGATGTGACACCGTGACACCGCCGCCTAAAGCAATTGTTGTTGATGCACACAGACTCAAGTGGCCAAGCCAACCACCGCCATGCTTTTTAACTGACACTCCTTACAGCCAGCCGTTGATTCCCAGCCCGAGCCCATGCTGAGGACAGCCGACTTTAGTTCCTACGCGCTTTCTTTGTTCCCCTTGACAATCCCTAGCTTCCCTGCTTTTGCAGGTGAAGCATGGTCTGGTCCCTGCTTTTCCCCATTGTTGCCAGTGCTTATCCCATCCTCAAGCCTATTTCTGCACCACGCTTGACTCAGCTTTTGTGCCATGACGCAGCCCTGGTACATGCCGGCGCTGTGGCCGCTGGGCCACGTGGGCTCTGCGCTGCAAAAGGACCAGGAGCCGGCTGAACTGAAGGACGGTACCGGAAGGTGTTTGGGACGAAGCAACGGATAGAGCCTAAACCCAAGCCACGGTGCGTTTGCTGACACACTTGGTTTGGTTGAGGTCAATGAGGGAATGGTCAATAATCTGGGAATAGGCTTTGTTTGGTGTCAGCAAGCTGGGTATCAAACTTTGCAATCAATTCCACTTTCCCTGCCTACCTGTCTGACTTTGAGCTGCCTGCATGTTGTCATGCGTGGCAGAATGGCAACCATACCCGGGTGCACACAGATAATCGCAAAGGTGGATCAAGTGCCTTGCACGTGCTTTCGAACCAAATCTCGTTTGGGGTGTTCAAAGAAATCATCATCATTTAGGCCTGATTCACTATTGTTCACCTCCACACACGGGGAGTCGAAAACACATGCAACAATTTGTCATTTGTTCCAAGGGCCGTATTGCACGGCTCAGAAAAGGCCTGAAGACAATGTTTCTGCTTTGCACGAAGCTTGTTGTCTGGCCTGCAAGCCAGTGACATTTTGAGTGAAACTGATTCCTTCCCAACCAAAATCCCGAAGCGCTCTATGCCCAGGCGACCGCCTCGCTGGACTTGTGGGGAACCCTCACCTCTTTCGCGGCGTCGGCCCGCTCTTTCCTACTGGCCTACCTGGCTGTCCACGTCGCCTATGCGGAGGCAAGCGGATGATCTTGGCATGTGTATGGTCAATTCTGCAGTTGCTGGGCTGAAGTGTTTGTGTGTGTGTGTGTGTGAGTTTGCACCCTCATGCGAATTGAATGGAGCGATCAAGTTATGTTCCCCTCCCCTTGGATCTGGCGTTACCTGCCATAAGCTATCAGACATCCGATGGCTATGACTATGGTTGTCCCGGCGTGCTTCCGCATGTCCTTCCTTCCTCTTTTACAAAGCGCAGTTGCCGGCCGCAGGGAGGCTACCCTGCCTTTGGTGCAGCCAAAGAATGGAGCTTGGCGTGGATGTGGCCAATCCTGATGCGGCGAATGAGCAGCAGTTGAGTGGGAGGCTTGGGGGCCACATTGACATTTGCGTCCATGATCCACTTTAGAGCACAGCCACCATGCTTTTTGAAAGTTGCCAGGGCCCGTGTTCCGGCATGTTTTTGTTTCTCTTCCTTGTGCACATTGGCGCAGACTCGTGAGCTTGGCCGTGTTGCCCTCACGTTTGTTGAGGTCAACGCTTTACACATGAACGAAGGGTACTACTCCTGGGTGGAAGACTTGATTTTGGATTGGAAGGGTTTGCGCATGTCTTCCAGCCGTTTGGTAGATAAAATCTGGAATTGGTCTTAGGGCTTTTCGCATTTGTCCACCTCCGTCCCATGCACACTGATCGGATGCCAAGGAATCTCCTAGCGACGTGGTGTATTTGCGGCTTCTGGGATTGGTTCCTGTACATGTCGCCAATGAAGGAGGCGACATGGCTTTTGTTGAATGTGAAGATGGAGCGCGCTAGAAAGGGTTGGTAGCTGTGTGGATCTAAACAATGCCACGGCTTGTGCACTCAGATGGGGCATCCACTGAACGAAAGTTGAAGATATCCTGTGTTCTACATGCGAAGAGCCCACGCCACTCTAAATAGGGAGGCTTGGCCTCCTTCTGGATGTTTCTGAAAACAGCACTGCACGAGCTGCCAGCACATTGCACAACAAGGATTGGGCTGTTCCAAACACCAATCCTTTCTGCACCATGCTTGTGTAGGCTGACATAGTCTTGCCAGGCTCAAACAGGCAGAGCCTCATTGAGGTAAAGCAGCGCAGAATCAAGCTTTGGCAAGTGAAAGGGCACAGGGGATTGAGCCTTTGGGTCGTTGAAAGGTACCACCATCACCCTCCCTGGGACCTCCGATTCACCGGGGATTCTGCAGGCGCTGCGCCGCTTCAAGATGAACCCGAGACCTGGCAGGAGCAAGCTGAGCCACCGGGGGGCGGGGGGGGGGGGGGTTGGATGTCTTTGCGTTGCAGTGTTAGTTCGCAGATTTGTGTCCCACATACTCAGCCCACACCTGCAGTGTTGGCCCACGCTCACCCGAGGAAGTATCCGCCCTTCTCGCAGATCCGCCACGACGCGGTGGCGACCACTGTAGCGACGCTTTGCGCTACTGCTGTGGAGGCGAGATGCTGCATGAAATCTTGGTAAAATGATTGTTTGAGAGAATGTGTCAACATGAGTCTTGTCAAGTTGGTCCCATTTGAGGTGGTAAAGGCATGAAGGGCAGCTTGGGTCAGACAAGCCGGGAAGCCAGGAAGCTGCTCATGTTTTCGTGCGTGTCAGTTTACTCGGACTTGCCAGCCGCAGAGCCTTTGGGGGTCTCACAAGAATAGATCCCTGCAGAAGAAACCAGGTGTTGATGTGCCACCTCTGGGCCACTGGGCGTCTGCCGATGCAGCGGAGCATGGCAGAGACGCCGCTGCGGTAGCCCGGCCGCAAGTCGAGAACCTCGAATTCAATGGCTTGTTGGTTTTGGCAGCGCGGGGCTGTCAGCCAATTTGCATGTCGCAACCTGACTGCGCAATTTTTGAGAGTCAGTGAGACAAAGGAGTCAGCCCCCCCAACTTTGACAGCTGTACAGGAACTTTGTGATGGCTCTCACCATTACGCACTGGCGCGTTCCCCATTTCTACCTCATGCACCGTGCCTTCCACCCCTGGCGCACCACCCGGGTGCCGGACCTCGGCAAGGCGCGTCCACGTTTTTAGATTTCAGAGCCCTTGGACCCGGTCCGGGTCCCCAAGTCGCTGATTCCAATCAAACCACAAGAAAGGGAGAAACAAAAGGATTGCACATTGCACCTCCACTTGAAGCATTAAGGCGTCTGTCTGGCAGCCACTCCCTGGGACACTCTGCTTTGCAACCTGCGAGGTGCTCTACCGGTATGTGCATGCGCAACACCACAAGAGCTACATACCCACTGCCTTCGGTGGAACCAACATGCATGTTGTGGAGGCGGGGGTTCCGGATTGGCCGGGGCCAACGGGCTCCGGGCGAGCACATGAAATGGGTATCCTTGCACTCAGATAGTTGCTCCTTGTTGCCCAGCCTTTTTTCTTTGGCAGTTGTCTAGTTTCTGTGGCGCCTGGCATTGTAGTGAGCACGCGAGCGCTCTGCGTGCTGCAGGTGCACACTTTTTTTTGGCTGCAAGCACTGTGTCACCCCTTTCCTGGACTTGGGATATTGGCTGAAGTTAGGTTTTTGCTAGGGAGTCCTGCGTGCCATAGCAGGCCACGTGCTACTATGGGCAGCCGGCTCTCTTCACGGCCTTCTTCGCTCGCTTGCACCCGGCCATGGCTCTTGCTTGTTCCTTGGCATATCGCAGCCCCAGAGTCAGGAGTTTGGCCATTTTTGCCATGGCCCCCTCCTGGAGGTTCAACCTCGACTGCGCTTCAATATTTGTTGGCGGGGGCGGATACCGAGGCATGTTCGATTGCGCTGTGGGGGCCTGGCTGGGCCACGATGGGTTCCGCTGGCCTGGCTCCGGGGACACCCGGTCTGCATTTGGCAAACCCCGGAACCCCCTGTTTGGTAGCTGGGACTCTGTTCAGCTGTTGGCTTTAGGATTACTTCCACCAGTTACACCACGAGCACTTCGACTGCAATTATGGGGCCCAACACATCCCCCTGGACCAGTGGATGGGCACTTACTGCGGCAGCAAGGCTGACCTCAAGAAGGCGCGCAGAATGTCGCGGAGCCTGTCCGGGAACCTCTCACAACCGGGGAAACCGATTTGCTCGCCGAGAAGCGGAAAGGTTGGGTTTCTGGGGCCCAGCCTGGACCGACGGAAGAAAGGCTCGCATAGACTGCATGCGAACGCGCTCTGCCGCTTTGCCAGGTTTGGGGCAACCAGAAGGTTGGCCGGGAGGCCAATCTGAGTGACACCAAGATCTGGGACTGCAAGTGAGACGCCGCAAGGAGGGCGGTTGGCCAGGGCAATGATTTGTGACCAGTTATTATATTTATTCGGCTTAGAATCGGTGGTTGAATCCTCATTCCTCGACACTTTGGCCTCTTGCGCCAGAGCTTGCAGCCACAACTTAAAGGCCGAACCTGATGTTGGTCGTCATCGAGAGACCTCCAGAATCCAAGGAGGATGTCGTAGGTTAGATCCGTGGCGGCGTGCCGACATTCGCTTTGAAGCGCGCGCCTGACACGGGCAGTTTCAAAGGAGCAATGTTTCCAACCGAAAAGAGCGCGGAAGACTCGGCGCTTAAAAAGCAATGTGGCTGCTCAGCAATGTAACGAACTCCAAAAATCCACTGGAAGATCGCGGGAAGCTTGCATTTCCCTTGACCTATTTGCAGTGTGCTTGCTTTGAGTTCTTGCATTTTTACACTCCACAAGTTCGCTAATTTGCTTGTGTTTGCTGCTGTTTTGCAGGGACACCACTGGGAAAGCGTTTGCTTTGGGGCCTATGGGCGAGTGCAGGCTGGCGCAGCAGCTGCAGAACGTCCTCCTCGCCGAGAGCCCCGATGCCTCGAAAGAGGCTCAGGCGCGAGAGGGTTGAGATGGGTATGGGTCAAAATGAAACCACCAGGATATGGACCGGGCAGGTTTTGGTCCTTGGTTCAATTTACCAGGGTTCCATTTTGGGGTTATCCTATTTTGACCCACAGCCAGCTGGGAAAAAGGGCCCCCAGTGCGAGGACAGCCATCGCTTACTTGCGATCATTCGTCGAGCGCCCATGCTTCTATCTATTTACTCGTCCGCTTTATTGCCTTTTTCATGGCTTCATGCTGTTGCGGCAGGCACGGTGCCGGGCCATCCGTGAGGCCTTTGCGCAGGTGCGCTGGGCCACGAGGGCGTTCGTTTGGCGCTTTGTGTTGGTGGGATGTGCTTTGCAGGTCCTGTTAGCCCAGGAAAAGCACAAATGCGTTTGAGGCCCTGTGATCAGAACTGACTGGTCAATGGTGTTACTCGATGTAGATATTGGGATCAGCACCTTGCCATTGCGTTTCTTTTGCTGCGATCCCCCTATTTCCAACAAAATCCAGGCTGCCAGTTTTGTACACACACACACACTGCCCTCTGATGACAGAACGCCAGGAGCTCCACCTGGCGTTGCTCCAGAGGGGTGCGCCAACAGAGGCGTGCATGGGGCGAGGGCCCAGGTGGGCATCCTTGTTTGCAAGTGAAGTTGACTTGACTCCGAGCCCGCGAACTCTTCGGGCCGTGTTCGAGTAAGGATGCAAAACGCAAAACTGTCGCATGGAGCGCGGCGGAGGTGACCGTATATTGGGCAGGCATGCTCGGGCGAGCCCCCGAATCAAACCAAGTCCTATAGCGGTATGCTCACCAGTGTGGAGATCAGCAAAACCAGCAGAGTCTCACCAAGAAGGTCCAAATCCGATCAATGCGTGTTTGCTGAAGGGGACCCCTCCCTATGAGCCTGGTCATGCCCTTCAAGGCAGCAGTCCAGCCTTGTCCACCAACCGCCCGTTTACAGAGTCGGAAGATGCAGGGCAATATCCAAAGGCGATGAGACATGGCCAACCAACTCTTCATTTCTTGGGGTCGCCGTCCGCACAGGTGGGGCAGCCTCAGCCTTTGCGGGTGGAGGTTCGAGGCACCGCAGGCGGGATGCTTGCGCCGGGTGTGGGGGTTGAAACAGCACTTGCGTACTTGTGTGGCTTTCAAGCACTCGGAAGCGACATGTGGGTCAACATTAAATCACCAGGGGCCCGCAGATTTTAGTCAATGTTCCATTTACCAGGGTTACCCATTTTCGGGTTATCCTATTTTGACCCACAGCCACATGTCATGTATCTGGGGAAAGCGAAGCAAAACGATTGCGCATGTTCAATGGGGTTTTGACCACATGGCCCCTGCCTCCAAGGCCGGGTGCTTCTGGATCGAGCTCTGGCCGTAGGTTCCCAAGCAGAATGCGACGTTCAGGCAGGGCACTGGCTGCAAAGGGACCAGAACGAAATGAAGAATGACCGGCTTAACCCGATCCAAACCACTTTTTGGAGGGAAGCTGGAGGGGTAGCGCCAGTTCTTGCCACAAGTACTGGTGTAGACCTGCAACATGTTTGCAGGTCTTCGGCGATGAAGCGGTGCTACCTCTTCAGCCGCTCAGCGAGTCGCAGTCAAGGCCATGTCACAGAATTTGTTTGCCCCAGTCAAAGAGGCGATGGGCTGGGGGTAGCAAAGGAGTTGACAGGAGTCACGGGCCAAGGGCTTTCACACGTTGCGACCTGGCCACACCGTGACAAGGGGATTCGCTTGACGCTTTCCACCATCGATGCCAATGAAGCGCGTGACGGCGGGAAGTTCAGAAGAAGCGGTGATGGATGAGGGCGGAGGTCTCCGAAGTTGGAAGTGTGTTTTGACAGACAAGGCAAGGGGCGCTTCGAAGAGGGTGTAACCGCTCGAATGAATTTGCGAGAGGTTGGCCGTGAGCCTCAGATCTTCTCTGAGGTTCGTGGTTGTGGTTCTGCCCTTTTGCACAGTGGTCGCCGATTTCTGGTCAGGAGCTTCAGCCAGAGTGGGAGCAATGGAGCCTTTGGGAAGGTGGAGTAGATCATTGGAAGTTGCTGAGGCACAAAAGTGGCCATGGTTTGGTCACGAACTCATGGAATGAGGAAGTTGGTTCTGAGAATCGCAGGGGAAACCAATCTTCAAGATCCGGTCGCGGCAAGCTCCAAACCACAGCACATAAAACCGAACAGACTGCGGACCTTGTCCAGAGAAACCTTCCCAGCTAGTCAGTCCCTCTCAACTTGCAGTAATCTTAGTTTGAGAGTTGAGCCAATAGATCCCAGCTCCAACGTGACAGCGTGCGAGTCAGAGATCCAGGTCGGGCCACCCAGAATTCTGCACCCCGGCAGGAGAGACACGTGCTACGTGGCGCATGAGTGTGAAGAATCCTGGTATGGGCGTGTCTGCGCCTCAAGGCAGGCCCGCGGCCGGGGTAATTTCCCCTGGATTTTGGTGCAGAGGGCTCCAGAACTTGGCCATATTGAGGGTTTCTTTGGGTTGTTGACATGGGTGCCATTTGTGCAAAAGCTTTTTGGCTATCAATATGCGTCGAAGCGGCGAAGGTTGAAAAAGGCGATGTTTTGGAGGAGTGCTGGGTTTGTCTCCTGCCTCAATGCTTCTGCCTTCCCGGTGAGAACTGCTTCAGAGTATATCAGCTTGGTGGCCAGATCGTTGCACTAGCTTTGTTTGGCGGATTGCCCAAATTGGGCAGCGGGGACAAACAAATTGAGGAGAGAACAGGTTATGTAGAGGTTCAACCTGTTCACTCGTGCACTTGCCAGGCGCAACATTTACGATCGCACCAGAGGAGAGGGTCACTTGGCCAATTTACTGCCAGCTCTTTCTGTCTCCGTGTCTTTGTGTGTTTGGAGTTTTGTGTCTCTGGGCCCTCGTATCTCGTTTTGTGTCTGTGTCGCTGCATCTCTGTGACTTTCTGTATCATTTGAGGTCCATACCAACAGCACAGGGCTTGCTGACTTGCCCATCATCCCTTCCTTAGCTTTGATGCTTGCAACTCTTACAATATGACAAGTCTATGCTACCTAGATTGTCCCGACCATTTCGAAGCGGAGTCCAACCCATTTCCAAGCGGACTCGAACCGACGCGCAAACAACCCAACAAGTTTCGACACACGCTAAGTTCCCAGGTTGCGTTGCAATCAGTTAGGACATGAATTCACACTCTGGTTCTCCCTAGCGTGTTCGGCTGAGCCCAGGTAGTTTTCCAGGTAGGTGCCAACAGCACCGTGGCCCTGGGGCCTTCAGTGGAAAAGCTGCAGCGCGCAAGGAGGCGTAGAGGGCAGGGGGGGGTCTTGGGCCTCAGGCATCCAGAGTCGCAGACCGAAATGTGCACCACCTGTACTTATACCACCCATCAGTGGAATCAGTCGAGCCCTTTCGTAAGATTGAATGCCTCCAACAGACCACTGTTTGTGGAGGGCCGCGACCGTAGGGCTACAACTCTGGAGCCGTTGATGGTAAGCGTTCGGCTGCATGTTGAATTTGGATGTCCTCAAAATCCCAGTCGGTAGCGAGACAGGCCAAACAGCAGCGGTTCCCCGGTTTTCCTGGCAATTCTCTGTTGTTGCAGATCCAAGTTATGTGTTTTTTGGATGCATGCGTGCATGTTCATGGTTGAGCATTCGGTATGACAGACTGGCTATAATAAAAAAGCAAATACTGTAAGCTTCAACGATATCATGACATGAGGGATTCTACGGAATCTTCAAGGCTGCCCAGAGAATGAACATCAAGGCTGCTACGGGTGAGAACACGGTTTGTTGTGTTTGTCCGCATGCAAAGAACACAACCATGACAAGTTTGCAGAAGGGCAGAGACGTACTTGTTAGAGTGACAATACATCCACGCTTCCAGCAATCTCCATGACGCTCAGGAAGGCAGCCCGTACTTTTGGAGACGCGTTCTGCCCCTCAGCAGAGGCTGAGAAGCAGGACGGTTGAGGGAGAGGGTGTGGTGCATGATTTATTGGGCCAGGAAATTGCAAAGAGCAAAAGGAGATAAATTGACAGGCACTGGGAATGGACACAGCTGCAACTGATTGGGCTTGAGTCTTGACTTTTCTTTTCGCGGGTGATACATGAGCAAAGGTTGTGCAAAAATGTTGCTGATGCTTGATAGGTCAGGTGCAACTCTCGCGTCTTCGGTGCCAGGACTTCTGTCCCAAGAAGTGCCGGAAGTCCTCCTCCGCGAGCAACCTGACCGACATAGATACCAAGCTGGTAGCCACGGGAGGTTTGTTTCAAGAGACCTTGCGCGTGACTCGTGACTCGTGACTCATCACCTTAGTTCCAATCAAGTCTCAAGTGAACCCCAGTCAAGATTGGTCTTCGGATGTTTTCCAGCTCCAAGGTCACCAAAGGAAACACTTGCTCTTTGGCCAAAGCATCCAAGAAGGTTTACATGTTTGGGGTACTGTAGCACTTGAGAGGAGGTTCTCTTGGGATGTTGAAAGCAAGCTCACAGTGTTGGTGTAGCAGGATTGTCCAAAAGACAAGCGCTGACGTGGTTCAACATAGCCAATCTTGCCATGGCTTGTACACCTGGTCTTTCATCGAATCTCTGGCCAGGCACGTCCTGCGGGTCCCTTTTGGAGGACTCGCGTTCAGCTCCAGTGGCCCAGCAGCAGATGGCAATCCAAACACGCAGGGCTGTTGCGATCCCAGGCCGATCCTGATTCTCTCCCAATCAAGGCTTTTCAGTAGAATAGGAATAACACATTTGCTGGCACTTGGAGGCTTTTCAAACTGATCGTGTGGGTGCATGCATTCGGCAAGGAGCGTCAAGGGGACTACTAGATATTCTGTCAAATTGCATGTGTTTCCTGCACTTGCTAGTGAGGATGCATGATCCATGACAGATTGTATCGTCAAGTGCAGATTCTCAGAAGATTTTCGTTTGACTGTTCTATGGATTGTGACTGAACTTCATATGTTTGCTCTTTTAGAGGTTGTCAAAGTTTGTTTTCCCTCAATCTACCGCTTGCGGGTGACGACAATGGTATAATGATGGGGCTTGTTTTGGCGCTAGATATCGAAACGGGGCAGACCAAGAAGAGAACCATGCAGGAGTGGGATCCTTTTTGAATCAGCGGACTGGTTTGTGGTGAACCCAGCGCCTTGTGAGACATTTGCAATGAGGGGGTGCCTGAAGAAAGCATATACGTCCGAACAGAGGGACTTAACTATACTATCCTTTGTTCATGGTTTTGGAAAACCGTCATTTCAGTGGAGTTTCTGGGAAGCTGGCGGAATGTCAGCCAAAGTGGTATCCCTTGATCCCATAGCACTCCCATACTCCCACCACAAACCATGGGTCTGGGAGCGGTACGGGAGCCTTGAGCCAAGGATCTTCACTTGTCGCGCTCGGACTCTCCACACGCGCATGGAGCTTGATGTATATACATTGGACAGTTGGGAGAGACGAGGCGCAAAGCGCAAATTCACCGCCTTGACTTGAGAAAGTTTCAGTTCCATGGTAGGCCCTTTGTCCATGACCAACAAACCACGACTTGATTCTGCGACAAAAACTGGGCGCAGAAATCAGATCATCATAGGTCATGTTTTCGTGAACACTGACTCCTTCACCACACCAATCCACATTTAAGCAAACGTAAAGCGGGAAGCACGGAGGTTGAACATTGCTGCCGCACTCTGTTTAGAATTGGCTGAAATTGACCAGTGTCCAATCCCAACTGGCTTTGCTTGCCTTTTTAGCCGTGAGATTGCGTGGCGCCCCGCCGTGCATGAGGCGCGCGGTGCCAGTATTTCACCCGTATTCGAAGCGGCAAGAACAGGTTGCCAGCCGTGTTTGCAATGTTGATAATTGTAGGCTGACTGCTCTGTAGCCGGGGTCGACTTCCTGCTTTTGAGTGCAGGCCTGGCAATTCCGCGAAGCCATTCCCACTGGGCACATTTGGCCCTTGAGTGCAACTGACTTGTTTTTGTTCCTTCAGGACCCACAGGAATGGCTCCCGGCACACCGCGTCTCGTGAGCGTGCCAAGACGCGAGACGCGTTGCAGACACATTTGAACCATGGTCTCATGGGGCGGGCTGTTTTAATCCCTGTCGTGGCAGCAGAAAATGATTAACATGGATCTTGCAGCCCAATGGAAGTTTCCAAGCGAGTTGGTGGATAGCCGTGTTTTACGTACGATGCTCAGCTCCGACTAGATTTCGTTTGAGATTCCAGTTAATCCGCTGCATGAGACTCGCCGGGGCTAGGCTTTCAGAATGCCCCTGGCTGCTTAGACGTGACCCGGGCTGATGTGGCCTGCCTTTGGGAGACGTGGTTTGTGTGCTGTGTGGCCAGAAGCTGTGAGTTGGGTGACCGCCTTGGTCGACAACCAGAGGGCAGGTCGGCAATTTCAGCCTGGTCCGGGCAAATGAGTCGTGTCGGGCTGGAAGCCCAGGTTGCACGTCCTGGAAGCATGTGAGCAAAACACATTGGCTTTGAAACTCTCACTAAATGTGCTATTGCAGTTTCCAATAGAAGCGAGTTGTTCGGCCAATGCAAGCTGCAGAGAAGGGCTTTCCAGAGCGCTAAACACCGGAGAGAAGCGCCGTGTTCAAGATGATACTGAATCAAACAACTGTGTAAGAAGCTTCCAAGTCAACGCATTTTGATTAGTAGTTGTGATGACAGGTGGTGGATCGGCTCAATTCAGTGCTGGCTTTCAGGAAGGACCTGGACACTCCATCCCATCACTCGAGGAGTTTTTGGGTCTCGAGGATCTCAGAGCAGTCGGCTTCAAGTCTAGACGCCAAAAGGGCGGCCTTGGACGAGGGTTTAAGGCGCGGTCTCGAATATAAACATCACAACGTTACCATTGCCAACAACTTTTGGGCCAACAGCTTGGCAGTTAGGGCTTCATTTGTTCACGCTGTCACCTGGCAGCCACCTATCTGAGTTTCCGCTCCTTCGAACAAGATCTCACAGAAGCTTTCTGCCATCCTCCATAGCTTCAACGACTCTGCGACCGTGCCGCCTCTTGCGCGAAGAGATGCGGGAGGGAAGAGAGGGGGTGGACAAGCTGACAAACTGGAGACGCTCAAAGTTGGCATCTGGATAGTTGAGCAGATCTGGCAGAGACCCCGTTTCAACTCCCGAATCTGTATTTCTCAAGAGCTGCAGTCTGACGGCTGAGTTTCTGTGTGAGACACAGATCTCCACAGGCAGAAGTGTAGCCGATCTGTAATGTACAGCATGTACAGGCAGAGCTTTCCTTCCAAGCCTGGAATTCAATGTTCTCCCCCTGTGGTTGCTCCCCGTTCAAAAGAAATTCCGTGCAGCGTTTGTGCTGGACAGGTTCGCTGTTGGAGCGTATCCTTTTGCGAGTGGGGATGGGGAGCCGGCAACCCTACAGGATGGCAAACAACTACAAAAAGAAACTATTGCAGCCCAAAGCGCGCGCACTCAGCAGACTTTGTGCTGCTCTTGCAGGAGCCTGGCACCGGTGAGCCTCAGTTTTAGAGGCTGACCGGTCGCCAGTATTCTTAGCCGGACACCAGTCCTGCGGAGAGCTGAGATGTACAGAGCTCATTTCCTGCGATCTCTGAATTCTAATACATCGAACCATCAGCAAAGCATTTGAAATGTTGCAGAAACTGACCATTGACGCCAGCCGGAAAAAGGAGCTTCAAGGCATCAAGCTGCAATTTTGGCCAGAAGCATATGTTGTTTTCGACTCGGCTTTGTACTTCTTTCCCGTCCAGCTGGATGCCCACTCTGCTGCCCTTTGCAGCTTCAACCCCTCAAAGATTTTGGCAGCACCGTTTGGTGCAGCTTGGCTTGCACTACAATTGCAATGCCTGCACAATTTGTAGTTTGAGCAGTTGTTCACAACAGAGCGGACACTGCGCTGAGGCGGCACCGCGATGCCTCCAAAGAATTCGGTCAACCCAGAGCTGGATGAGGTGATTGCTACTTGCCCTGCATGAAGGCCGTGCATGTGGATGTTTTCCCAATGAAGGCCTCTAATTTGGGCTTTGGGCTCGTTTTGAAGGGGGAACATGGTCAACGAAGACGAGGAACAAGTCGGCAACAAGTTGCCAATCGAAAAGCCTTGGAAAATGCCACAGAGGCACTGATGCAAGGGGTCACTAAAAGTGACGTGGCGGGTTTGAAATGAGAACAAAAAAGCGAAATACGCCTTCTCATCCATCTGCCACGCACATGCAGCAGGCAGACGCTTTGCATGGCGTGGGCTTGACTTGTAAACACGCAAGTTGCAAGCAAGTTTGGGCAGGTTGGACAGCCTGAACAGCTGTTCAGCACAGAGAAACTTGACAAATTGAGCCAAGAGAGGAAACTCGAATTAAAGCAAAACAGAACACAACGACCAAAACAACAAGAACCACAATAAAGAAAGTCTAAGAAAAGGCAAAGAACTCTGGAACACGGATGTGAAAACTTGATAAGAAAAAAAACAAAGCAAACTACCACGCGTTTTTTTTTGATCCGTGCGGCCCATCGCTGGACAGCGGCAAGCAAGGGGTCTTAGGCAACAACACAAAGACCGCAGCCAGTTTCTACCGGCTAATTAGCAACAGAACAGTGTAGTTGGCACCTTGCATGGTGGACGGCAAAAGTTGAATTGCTGCGCAGCCCGCAGTTTCAGCGTTAAGATTTAACTATGGCAACTGAGAAGACGAAGATGATGCTGGAGGTGTCAATTGCGGGAAGAGCTGAGAGGTCGCCGCGCCAACCTTAGACGCAGTTTGCATCTGTACGAGGGCAATGTTTTTAACAATCAGCGACTCTTACTTGCTTGCAAGTTGCCAGACACTGTTGGAATGCTTCTCTGGACCAACAGGGCTTGAATTCAGTTGTTTGGGTCAATCAGCATTCATTTCACCATTGGCCTTGCCGGATAAAAACTTGTCGCTTCTGACAAGCCGACACTTCACAAACAGGCTTGTGGAAATTTAAACGCGACACGAAACAACCGAAAACTAGGAAACACACTGTGACTTGTTCAACGTTTTGCAACATTTTTAGGTGCACAGTGGACGAAATCACCTGCATCACTGGCATCATCTGCGGCAATGCCCGTTCTTGGTGCAGATGATGCAGGTGATGCCGGGGATGTTATCCTGTTTTTGTGCGTGTGCATTTCTGTTTTTTGTTGTGACGGCTGTGGATGTTCTTGGCATGAGCATGACCGCTGTGGGACTTGAGCCCACGCAGCTTGCCCTTAGACCAATTCCCGCAAAGTTTTGCTACGATGATGGTTAGCCTATGCTGATGATCATTATCATCATCAGCATCACCATCACCATCACCATCACCATCACCATCACCCATCACCATCACCCATCACCATCACCATCACCATCATCATCATCATCATCATCATCATTATCATCCCGATGTGTTGTTGATGTTGGCTTCTTTTCTTGGTGTTGGTGCTGGCTTCTTGTTTTCTTCTATTGGTGTTCTTCTCCTTCTTACTTGGCGTTTCTTGATTGGCTTGATTGGCTGATCGATGCTTGGTTTGATTGGCTTTGATTGGCTGGCTTGAGTCGATTGCTTGATGATTCATTGGCGGATTGCTGGATTGATATGTGTAACAAATTGACTTGATTCATCCATTAATCAAATAATGGCGCTAGTTCGCTCGACAGCAAAACCCTTTCTTTCACCTGGTTTTTCAACCTTTCTCATCCTCACTCACACTTACCCGCACTTTCTTAACTTACACTCACCTTGCCATCTTGAAAGACCCCCCTCACGAGCAGCGCTTTGTGGCCGCAAAACCCGAAAGCATGCTGTTCGCTTCGCGTTGCCGCGTTTAAAAAGAAGGATCTGCCTCTACCTACAACACGCCGTTTGTGGTCCGGGTTCCTTGGCATGTGCTACTAGTTAAGATAGTTGTTGCTCAAAATGGATGGGATAATTTTGGGCTCAAGGAAGCAGCACTTCAAGCACTTAGCCCCGTCTCCCAGCATGGACGCCCTCCTCGGACCTGAGCTTCAAACCAAGGATGGCGTCAAGCCAACTTCCGAGGTTCTGAAGGACAAAAAGGCAGTCTTGCTGTACTTCTCGGCGCACTGGTGCCCACCATGCCGTGGCTTCACGCCGGTGCTTGCCCAAGCCTACAGCGAGTATGCCGAGAAGGACATCGAGGTTGTGTTCGTGTCCAGTGATCGCGACCAGGCTTCTTTTGACGACTACTATGGATCGATGCCTTGGGCTTGCGTTCCTTTTTCCGATCGCGCGAAGAAGGAGGAGCTCGCAGGCAAGTTTGATGTCAAAGGCATCCCCATGCTTGTCGTGCTCAAGCCCGATGGAACCGTGGCCTGCGCGAATGGACGTGGTGCGGTTCAGGGCAGCGCTAACATGAAGGCAGCACTCAGTGACTGGGGCCTTTAAGGGAGTTAGGAAGTGATTGTGTTTGCAGGGCCACCTGCAACGAGGGGTGAGGTTTCAGCGCAGGCCGTGTGCAGACAAGCTGGCGTGTGTCTCACTGCATCCATGGATTTCGTTTCGAGCCAGAAAGAAGCGAACGAGGTGAGTGGGAAGTTGAGTGAATGAGGTTGAATTGCTTGATCAGCTTTTATCGAGGAAGGCAGCCAAAGGAACAGATTGCGGTTGGTCTTTTCAAGGTCACGAACAGAGAAAACGGCTGTGACGTTCTGCGCGCCAGATTTTGCCGATGCGCAAGCGCGTGCATTTTTGCCCGAGGCAAGACCAGAGCCGCGATCCTAGGGTGTCAGGGACGGGTGAAGGAGAGGCTGGCAGGAACGCGGCATCGTGGTGCCAAGGAACCGGATCTGTGCAGACTGCGGCGCCAAAGCGCCACGCTGGGCCGGGGAGCCGAGTGCATTCTGGTTCTTGTTTTCCCCCTATCTTTTTGAGTGACATGTGCGCATTTGCAATTCAATAGGGGAATGGTTGAGAGAATTCAACCCAACGAAAACACGCGGCAAGACCTCGCCCTCTCTCGAGGCCTCCGTGAATCTCGGGGTCCTTGTTTGCATCGACTGCAGTGGGACCCACCGCTCTTTGGGAGTCCACGTGTCCGTGCTCCTGGCGCATTTCTTGATGGTTTTTCGCGATGCGGGTCACAAACTCAGAAAGGAAATATCAAGAGGCTGTGGAAGGAGTATATATATATATATTCTATTCAAACATGGCAGGTAGTGAAGAGCGTGACGCTGGACAAGTGGCAGCCAAAATGGATAAACACAGCGCGCGCCCGAGTGTCCGACCTGGAACGTTTCATCTCGCTTTGGCCCTGCAATCAATGATGTGAAAGATTTGGGGCAAACTCGACACAACATGATGATGGCTTAAGCGAAGTAGACATGACAACTGAAGCTCCAATTTTGCAGCTGTGGCTATTTGTTGTGTAGAAACAGCATTCCTTTTGCATATGCCAAGGTTGGCAAGATTGGCAATCGCATCGGCAACGACTACTACCTCTACAGACTTCCTAGGGAGCAGCGGCTGTGCACAGATTGCATGGTTCACAAGTCAGAAAGCGTTTATGCAACATTTGTGGTCTTGTGTTCTGCAAACGCGTCGCTGTAGGAAAGCAACCAACAACGATTTCTTCTGGCAGGATGTGCAGCAGCCATCAGAAGGCGACAGCAAAGAGAAGCCGCCTGGCCTGCAAATGAGATTGAGACCAAGCAACTTTCTGGGGGCGAAATCTGCAAGCATGCTGTTGCTAAGTCCTGGGGCACCTGTTCGTTTTGAAGCGCAGGTTTTGTTTTCAAAAGAGTGACAACCCAAACCAGCACAGTATTGGATTTTTAGGAGGCTGTCAGGTAGGTCGAGCCCAGGATTGCGAGCTGGATCCGCAACAAGTACGAGAGAAAGGACCCGCCCGTCGAAATTTCAGCGGGACGGTGCGGGTCACTTTGAAACTGAGCCAAGACTTGAGGCTTGCGCCTTGTGACCCCCAGTTGCTTGCCCTTGTTCTCTTCCAAGGCAACTAAAAGGGCAGCCGGGTCCAGTCCTAAAAAGTGGGAAAGAATACGTAACCCATTCTAGCTGTTTGGCCAAAAGAGACTTGTCGAGGCCGAAAGCTTCGAGGTGTGTAACTTGCCTTCGGGTGCAATCCCACGCCGGCAATAAGTCAGAAAGCAAACTTCCCAAGTTTGCTCTGCAAAAAACTACTTATCTCCGTCGAAAGGAAACAATTTTGCGCATTCCTCCTGGGCGTAGATCACTTTCCTGCGCAGGACTGGGCACCCAGGAACCGCCTGAGTCCCTCGGAGCTTTTGGCCCAGGCGGGCAAGTGGCCTTTGAAGTGGATCGAGAGGGACGCTCGCAGGGTCGCGATCCTGAGTCTTTCAACGGCCGGGACGACGACGACCGCGATCGTCACGGCCTTTGGATTGAGGTTGCGATGGCTCTGCTTAACAGATTCCAATAGACTCACTTGTTCGAAAGCGATTTCTTGAGAGCATTGACACAACGCACACACTCTCAAGACGGGCCAAGGGTTAGAACCGTGCAATGTCCGATGCCCAGGCCGAGATCGCCGATCAGGTGCGCCTCTCAGTCACTCAGTGCCCGCGGAAACATCCGAAGCTCATTTCAATGCAAAAAGAACAACGCCACATGGCTTTGGAAGCTTGACATATCGCTTGAGCAAGCTGCTCAAGGCTGTCCAAGGCTTGCTAGAGGCCGCGTTGGTGATGAACATATTAATCTACCCATCAAACGGCAAAGCCGAGCATTTGTTTAATCACGTACTTTGGGGGCTCAAATGGAATGATCCTTCCGAGACGGGTCGCGCAACCTGTCTTTTGGCGTATGGCGTTTTGGACGGAATTTGCCTGATGTCTTGCATGAAAGAGGGCGTGGCGTGAGAGATCCTTGCCAAAGAGGCCTCACTGAAAAACCAAATCCCCCCCCCTTATTGGGACACCGCACTGATTTCCATGCGAAGATGAAAGGTTGCGCTTCGGCTTGTGTCTTCTGTACACAAATCGATGGCCTTGCTCTTGGTCCAAGCGACCTGACAGCTTCGCCACCTTGGTCCAAGCGACCTGACAGCTTCGCCACCTTGGTCCAAGCGACCTGACAGGCTTTCGCCACCTTTCCACTGACCAAGGCCGAGACCGCGAGAGCCCGCCCCGGGAGGAGAGGAGAGGCACGGGGTCCAAGAGTTTTTCAACGGTCATAATTGTTCGTCCACTTCTTGTCCTCAATTCATTTGCTGCCTTTTTCAAGCATGATGCATTGGAATGTGCTCGTTTTGGCGAACCTCAACGAGAGTTGCAAGGTTTGTAAGAGACACGGGTGAATCTTGGAAAAGCGCAATCCACTCCCGGACCGACCTCGAGCAGTTCTTGAGGCATGGGGTCTGCCGGGTCCCAACGTGACCTGTTCGAACAGAAATGGTGTTCAGAAGCGAACGCAACAACCCGGAAAAACCTCAAACGATCATATTTTTTAAAAGTGCTCATTTGCAGAAGCACAATGAGGACATGTTTGTTGCTCGGGCCAGAAATGCAAGAAATTGGACACGTATTGTGTATTTTAGCAGGAAAGAATGTGAGTGCAAATAAAGGCATCAATGGAAGGTCAAGGATGTCATCAAGTGGTTACGTTTGTCAAACGAGTGTTTGGGGCTGCATTCTTTGCCTCCAGATTTGCGCAGGCCTCAACGAACACCCTTGTTGTGCATGTGCCTCCAAGGACAGGGCATTCGGTCCAGTTGAGAACTCTGGGCCTCCGCCAAGGTGACCGCGACCGCCGGGACCGGCGGCGAACCCCAAGCCCTGAGGCGGGGACAGCTTAGGGCGGCGGAGTGCGCGCCATGCTCTAGTCACTGACCACAACCTTCTCAATGCAAAACATGTCAGCGTCATTATTGCCCGCGCCTGTTGCTGTCTAGTTGACACAAAAGTGTGCTTTCATCTTGATTTCCAGCGCACAGCTCATGTTTAATTCAGTCATGAACCAAGCTACGTGAAGTCCTTGAGAAACTTGCAAATCACAGAAAAGACAGCCTGTTGTGATGGCGAACGTGTATTGCATCAGATACGTGTAATCTTGGTTGGCAGCCAGTTGGTGCTTCTTCACCACGGGCGAGAGAACCCCAGTCCTTGAGTCAAGTTCAAAGCATTTAAGACAATCCCGCAAGGCCTATTTTGAAGAAGGCCGTGTAATTACTTAGATTGTCCCCTCCTTATCTCTCACCAGTCCAGCGATGGCCAGGCTCGCCCGCGACCTGCAAAGGCTGGAGAACCGAGGTACTTGCGTTGGGAGGCCATGTTCTCCCTTCCTTCAGGCCGCAGTTTGCCCAGCCTCGAATCGTCCTTTGATCTGACTGCAAGTCAAGCCATTCTAGTAGGTCCTACGTAGGTGAGCAGTTTCTTTTTTGGGAGACAGGCAGCGCCGCAGCGCGCGCCGGAGGCATGGAAACGATGAAGTGCGGGGGGTTGAGACAGGAATGATTGATTTGGTGCAGCCAGTGTGAAAGCATGCAGATTGGGGCAAGACCTCATTGCGCATTTTGGGCCAGCAAGGGCAGAAAGCACTACTGTTCGGACCAGCGATGTTTAAGTTTGGGGATGATCGCGATCGCCTACAGCCGCTGTCCATGTGCTTTTCTGCATCTCCCTGCATTGTTGAGGCTTGGGTTTTTGGTGCGTGGATGTGTTGAAGAAATATATATGCCCCGGAGGCAATTGACACAAAAGTCGTATGTCACTTCTGTACCAACATATGTCAGGCCACAGTGTTTCCATGCTGTTATCCACTCGGGGTCGGGATCCAGGACATGGGAAGTCTCTTTTATGTGCAAGCGGCTCTACCGTAACTTGTGTTGCGCCCAAACCATTGCAAACGGATGGTGATGCAAAAAAAGTGGTGCCGCCAGAAGCCAGGAACACACCACTTTTTCGAATCGTCTCGGTTCTTGTGAGCTGCACCCGTTGTTGAGAAGCTATACGAGGCAACTGCTAAACTGAAGTCCGGAGAGGAAACTGAGAGGCCCCGAACCGATATTCAATCCGATACAAGTCGATGCACCGTGCTTTTGGTTTGATATCTTGCTTTGGAAACATGCGAAACAAACCCATACGGCGCTACCTACTTCCTACCTTTCCTATGCGTGTTCCGACGACTTAAAATTCACTTGGTAACTCGTAGCCCCCAAAACATTGTAAGCCAACGCCGAGGAAAGAACGATACTAACCAATACTAGGTACAAGGGTACAAAGGCTTCACAGCGTTTGTATTTCAGCCCCATGCTTTCGTCTTGGCCTTTTCAGGCATGTTTGTTTGGCTCCTTAGCAATCTTGGGTTTCTGTCTGGCTTGAGACTGCCAGGCCTCGGTGGACCTTCTGGGCAGCTTCGAGTCAGTTCGGGTGCCCAAGGAAGCGGAGGGCCAATCGCCCCCAGGAGAAGATGGAACTTGACTTCATGCACTCGAAGACACGCACACGCACACACGCACACACACAAGCACACGCATTCAGTGTCTTAGATGCCCTTTCCGATGATTTGCGAGGCAACATCGATCCAGGCAAACGGAAGATGAACCAATGTTCGTTTTGAAGGACACCGACCTGAGCATTAAAATTCCATCCCTGCAAGACCCAACTAGTTTCTTGCCAAGTTTGGTTCTTGGGTTCAAAGCCTTGGTACCCACACGGAGGCCCATGCGTGCATTCCGTGTTAGACGTAGAGCGAAAGTATGAGCTCCGTGCGCTCTTGCGGATAAACACAAGAAACCGCAGATTTTGGCAAACCACTCCCAGGGAAAAGCGGTCACTTTTGAGAGCTGGCCCACAGAATGTTTTCGAAGAGCTGAATGTAGATTGACTGTTTGCGACAAGGCAGAGATCCCTGCGCCATTTTGTGGGCGATCTTTGCCAGGTATCAATCGGAGAGAAGAGGTAAAGGACGACAGATGCCCACCGGACCGCTTCAACTCGAACAACCGCTCGCTGGATCCATGTATTTGTGGCATTGCTCAGGCCTAGCTTGGGCCAGGTTCAATCCTTGCTTGGGACTGTTTGATGATATTGCGCTTGCAATCATTGCCTTGCCAGCTGCCGTCCGCTCGTTTTGCGCTAATTGCAAGCAACCAGCCCCCCGAACATTTGATAGAATATATACATGTTACATATGTATATTGCTGCAGAACCTTTCTTTAATGGTTGGTGGACATAAAGATGTCCACCATTTCGTTCCCAATCTTTTGCACCCCAGGCACCAGCGCCACCCGCACCCGCGAAAGCGGAGAGCGGCTGGGCTGAGTGGGGCAGCCCAGAGACCTGAAGACGCGGCACCAGCCGATGGCTCTTGAGACTCTTCACCTATGGGAAGCGGAACGCAGAGGAGGCGGACATTGACAGACGTACTTTGACACGCGTGGTGAAGGGTCGCTTCACAAATGTCTGTTTGAGCCAGAGGTTCCGCACATCTTGGAAGTGGCAATCTTGTATGGAGTGGGCCTCGTACAGGTTTTCTGGGCGAGTCGCTTTGCAGTGGCCTCACATTTGGCGAACACAATCTGCCAAAGATGTTTGCTTTGGGACTGTTTCAAGGAAGCCAGTTTTCACTGCCTCTGTTTCGACCGCGTCCAAGGGTGGGCTGACAGGAGATTATTGGCTTGTATCACTCAGTTCTGAGAGAGAGGGAGAGAGAGAGATTCTCCTGAATCCACGCGTTTGATCAAGGCTTCTTAGGCAAGAACACGCTCTGGCGGCTTGGCACGAAACTGAGGTTCAGCTCGGCTCCTGCGCTCCTCGGCTTAACTGGCTGGTCTTCCGGCGAGGCTGTCCTGTTATGTCAGTTGGATTGCCAATGGAGGGGGCTGGTTTCAGCTTCAGCCGGCTTCAACAGCAATCATTTACCAGTGCCATCTAGTTGTTCCTTGTCTTTACTCTTTTTTCTTCTCTCTCTATTTTTTCTTCTTCTTTTTTGCCTCATTTAATTCATTCATTCATTCATTCATTCATTCATTCATTCGTTCGTTCGTTCGTTCGTTCGTTCGTTCGTTCGTTCGTTCGTTTGTTCGTTCGTTCGTTCGTTCGTTCGTTCGTTCGTTATTTCATTCGTTCATTCGTTCGTTCATTCGTTCATTCGTTCATTCATTCATTCATTCAATCATTCAATCATTCATTCATTCATTCATTCATGCATTCATTCTTTCTTTCGTTCTTTCTTTCTTTCTTTCTTTTTGTTTCTTGCTTTCTTTTATTCTTTCTTTCTTTCTTTCTTTCTTTCTTTCTTTCTTTCTTTGTTTGTTTGTTTGTTTGTTTGTTTGCTTCTTTTTTCTTCTTGTCTTTCTTATGTTTCTTATGTTTCTTATCTTTCTTCTCTTCTGTCTCTCTCGCTCTCTCGCTGTCTCGCTCGCTCTGTCAGGGTGCTTATCATCGTTTGTGTTCAAGATTGTAGAGGCAGCAACGATTCGAACAAGAGCTTGCTCGCAGTCAAGCGGGTAAAGCAAAGTGGGCTATTGATCAGCTGTCCTGTGCTTCAAGGAACTTATGTTTCGCGGTGGAAGCTTGCCCCAAAATTGGTACTTTGACTGGGTTGGACAACTGCACTCGTCCTGGCATGACGTCACCCTTCTTGTGATTGGCAAGGTGCGAAGCCCGTTTTGCACACGGTGCTTTGGAAGCAACATTGAGTATGGTATGTGATTATTTTTTTGCATTTGATATTGTTAACAGGCACAATTTATTTTTGACTTTGGCCCAACCGCATCAAGTCGGCAAATAGCCTTTTCACGAGTGCATAATTTAATATTTATTGATATCGATTTGTGCGAACAACAGCAGATGTTTGAAGTTGTCTAGATTCTCGATACAAATCAATTTCTGACAATTTCTTAAGGTGTTTCATCACGCTGTTCTTCTGAAGCATGCCACAATTCCCTTCATGCACGTCACCGACACCAAGGGTGACACCCTTGCCAACGTCTCCTCATTTTCTTACAGTGCGAGCTCACCAATGCAAAGCTCTGGTTGGACTCCCTCTGGAAAACTCATGCTTTGAGCATGTAGCATGCCTTTCAGGTCTCAGGCATAGTGAGACTTGAGGTAAACACGGCCAGAGTCTCATCAAAGGCTCGGATGCTCTTTCCAAATGTGGGGACCCGAACTCTCTCAGGCCCTCCGGTGGATCTCAGGCGTTCGGGATGGGACATCGGCCCCGTTGGTCGGTTCTTCTGAAAGACCTGTGTGAGTATGTCAAGCACTTGACCCCAAATCCCAGTCGAGGGGAAACATGGTCACGAAGGCAAAGGCCGAATTTCGGCGCTATGGTTGGGGCAAGCCGGTTTTGAATGGATCCGCTCGCGGCCTTGGGCTGTTCACCAGATGAGCGGAGCTGACCTTTGCTTTGACTTGGACTTGTGGTTTCAAAAGCAGCTTCCATTCGACGTTGGAAGCTGTTCAATCATTGCTTTGCAGCAAGGGCCAGTTCGCGGGGACATCATTTAAACAACGACTCCAATTGAATTGTCATGAGATCTGAATCTCTTGCACATGTTCTTTCATTTCGTTCGCGGAAAGGCACGTGCTCAGTATGGCCACACCATTTCAATTTCATATGATGTTTTTCTACGATGTGAAGAATCCGTCTTGGAATTAGGCGGTGAAGGACATGTTTTGCTCGAATATTGAGATTGTGTAAGACGTTCTCCTCAGGCGCAGACCTACAATGGCGATAGAGGCAACGGAAGCGGGGAATGGGCCATCTATTTCGACCAGACCAAACTCAATGCTGTACTTAACCCGAGGCGCAGCCAAACTCGACCCCAATTGGGCTGAGACCTGCACGAGTTGCCTTTGGCTTCTCCTGGGCCCTCGAGTTGTTTTTCAGTCGAGGGGGAAATCGAGGAGAAACCCGACAAGGGCAGGCTCAGTGTAGGGTGATGGACGAAGTTGCATTTGGTTCTTATGGGTATACACTCAGAAGAAGGCGGTTAGCTTCTCCGCTTTAGTTTTTACTTGGTCGGCGGAGAAATTGGCAGGTCTTTTCATCAGTTTCGGTTTGCGGTCATGAAGAGGTTAGCATGTGTGTGTGTGTGTGTGTTTTCTAGTCGGCTTGCAAGTCCCCAGTGGGCAATGCGAACCTTTTTGGTGGTGTCCTCTGTCGCCGAAAGATGACTCAGGCAGCTGGGCTCAGGTCAGATGAGTCTGGCGTCAGACTTGAGCTTGCATTCAGGTTCAAAGTTGTTTAGCATTGGCTCTTCCCACTCACAGTGACAGCTCCATCAAATTTGGCTGAAGGCAAAGCTATTGCTTGAAAGTGACCAGATCTTGTCGCTTTCGGCTGAACACGTGAGAGTGCAAGGCAGCCAAAGCTTTGTTCCTCGGTCCCTGAACAAATTTGCTGTAGCCAAGAGGATGACGCCCAGGCCTACCTAAGCTCAGCCTAAGGTTCGGAATCCACGAATCGCTATCGAACCTCCCGCACAAGCAAGAAGGCACAGGCTTCACAAAAGCCAAGCTTGAACATCGATGGCGCGAAGAAACGCACATAGACAGGCAATCCCCGTGACACGTTCTTTGCTGGGATGCGTCAGGCCTGACAGATCTCTTTCAGCAGCGCGCCCAGTGTAGTCGGTACTGGGTTGCCAGGGCAGACTTTGTGGCAAAACGTGAACACATGCGAGCACACCACAGCATGCTGAGCAATCTATCATCGACTTGGGAAGGACATCGGGGCCTACTCAAGTGTCTCATGAAACCCTTGGGGAAATGTTGCCACTGGCTTATGCGACCCGTGAAACCATTCGCTTGGATTAAGGTACACGACACTGCTGCTTTTGATGCAAAGATGGCCTTCCAGGGTGATCTCGTGGTGCAGCATGGTCACTTGCAACGACTTCATTGGACCTTGGAACGCCTAGGCCCTCACAGGTGGATCCAGGGGCCGACGATGCCACGGTCACACTCAAGTGTTGTTGGGGAAATTTCCACGGTGTGACACAATGTTGTTTTCACATTGGCAGGGCACGAGTCCTTAATTATCCCGATGAAAAACATAATAGCATGTATGTCATCATGGACTTGCATCTCCTAGTTTGGCATGCTCTCATATATACACACACATGGCTACTCACATGAGCTCATCCTATACTCTTCTGGTTCCCATGGTTTGTGCACGCAAGACTGTTATGTCCAGCTTCCACTTGGGCAGGTCACCTGTCCTTTCGAACAGTCTTCTGATTTGCTCAAGATCACAAGTTGGCTGACTCTTGACGTCGCCTTGTCTTGATCTGAAATGCTGAGGCCGCAGCAAGGGCATCAGATGCCGCACACACACCAGCAGCCTCAGCAGCACCAGCAGCCTCAGCAGCCTCAGCAGCACCAGCAGCAGCAGCAGCAGATGCAGCACCAGCAGCAGCAGATGCAGCAGCAGCAGATGCAGCAGCAGCAGATGCAGCAGCAGCAGATGCAGCAGATGCAGCAGCAGCAGATGCAGCAGCAGATGCAGCAGCAGCAGCAGCAGCAGCAGCAGCAGCAGCAGCAGATGCAGATGCAGCAGCAGCACAGGGCTCAGTGGGATTGTTGGGCTCTTGGGAGGTATTGACTTTGTGGCTTGTGAAGCCACCCCATCTTGTCCACAAGCGAATTGACTTGAGGAAAGGCTAAATACAGCCAACGACCTGTTGCCTGCACCTAGCCAAAGCCTTTGCCACAGCACGATAGCGGCCCTTTTGTTGCCCGTCTCACTTCACTGCTTGACTCAGTCTGGACAAGTCCACGTGTTTTTTTGTTTGAGGGTACCCGCTCTTAGGTTGATTTAGAGGGCAACCGAAAGGATACCACCCATTTTAGGTCCCCCTATTCTGACATCAACCCGTCTCAGTACTTGCTTGCAGCCTGCAGGGACAGCATTGCACTCGCTATACTGGGTTGTGTTGATTTCGTTTGCTTTCTGCTAGCGGACTCCCCTCGGTTTTCACTTTGGTTTTATGTGGAGCGTCTCAGAATGAAGAGCATGACGACCACAACTGGTTGTTTTTTCATCGGATTCATTTGTTTTCTTCAATCTATGAACTGGTGGTCATGTAGCCTTATTTGGCGTCTTGGATTGGTAGTTTGGGAGTTTGAACCAACTTTCGTTCTTGGTCGGGCCGGTTCTCAATCAAGCCAACCAATCCAAGCCAGCCTGATTTTGATCGAACGCATCGAGGCAGCCACAGGCGCAAGGGTCGAGAGTTGGGATATTTGGGGGGCAGAGGGACCGGCTCGAACAACTTTTCGGCCGTAGCCCAAGATGGCTGAAGCAGACACAGAATCCATTCAGTTTGTTTGAATAACAAGAGAAAGAGAGAGAGAGAGAGAGAGAGAGAGAGAGAGAGAGAGAGAGAGAGAGAGAGGAGGGAAAGGTCGGGGCGGCAGGGCAGGAGAACAGCGGCGGACGGGCGAGTGAGTGGGTGAGTGAGGGTGGGGTCAGAGGGCTCCAGTCAGAGCCTGAAGCAGCGAGCAGGATGTGAACAGCCAGAAGCTGGACCACATGAAAAGCAGCCAGTGCCTTAGGGAGATACTCAGCGCAAGAGCGGTTGGTTGGTCAAGCTGCAGGTCTTTGGAACAAGCGTGTTTTGCGCCCCTCGAACATCATGGCATCCTCTTTGACACTAAGTTACTGACTCTGACTGCAAATAGCTTTTGCACTGTGTGCTGGAACCCCTCCGAGACAAATTGTGGAACACTTGCCTGTTTCCACACTTTGAATTCTGCAACTCTTCTGGAAAATCCCGGGGTTATTCTCCAAATGGTTGGTTTCATGCTGCCTTTTGCTTCATCCTTCCAACACAGGCCTGGCGTCTTTGTATGCGCCGGATCGCCAAGGCTTCGGAGAGGGGAGGGAAGGGGAAGGGTTCTTTGAAGGCCGGCTGAGCCAGCCAGAATGATTCTTTCCTTCCGTTTCAATTCCAAGCTGATCTTCTCGCGTCTTTTCTCCACTTTCGCGAGGTATCCAAGTTTTGCGATTTGTCGAGATGCCCGTTTTTTTTGTAGCTTACGAACGGCTAAGAAAGGCCCAGGATGGAGCACCAATGGAGGTTTGCGGTCAGAGGTTTGCCTTTGTGCCAGGGACAGCAGCATGGATCCAAATGGGAAAACATACGAAGGAGTTCGGTTTCAAAGGCTGTTTTGACTGGTCTTGCTTTGTGCCTGCAGACCAGTTTTCAATTTGCGACAGGTTGTGGAGGTTGCGGTGGCTGTGGAGGTTGTGGCGGTTGTGGTGGCTGCGGTGGCTGCAGCGGCTGTGGGGGATGCTGCGGATTGGGAGGCTGTGGCGGGTGCGGCGGATGCGGCGGATGCGGTGGCTGCGGTTGTGGGGGTTGCTCTGGCTGTGGTGGAAGCGGCTGCAGCAATTGTGGCAACTACAGCACCGGCTGCGGCAACTGCGGTGCATGTGGAGGTGGGAGCTGCGGTTGCAGCGGCTGCAGCGGATGCGGTGGTTGCAGTGGGTCCGGCGGTAGTTGCGGCAGCTGCAGTGGCTTCGGAAATTTTAGCGGTTGTGGTGGCTGTGGCGGTGGCTGCGGCGGCTGCGGTTGCGGAGGCCGTGGTTGTGGAGGCTGTGGAGGCTGTGGAGGCTGTGGTGGCTGTGGTGGCTGCGGTTGTGGCGGCTGTGGCAGCTGCGGTTGTGGTTGTGGCGGCTGCGGTGGCAACTGCGGCTGTGGCTGTGGTTGCGGAGGCTGTGGCGGCTGCGGTGGCAACTGTGGCTGCGGGTGTGGCGGCTGCTGCGGTGGCAACTGTGGCTGCGGCTGTGGCGGCTGCGGCGGCTGCGGCGGCTATGGCTGCGGCGGTTGCGGCTGCGGCTGTGGAGGCGCGTGAAGCATGGCGGGATGGAAGAATCGACGAATATTCATGCGGTCAAGCCCTTGCAATAGTTCCAAAGTTGTGACATTGTTGTTCCTTGCGGGTTTGTGTGCACATGTAGCACGGACTGTCATGTTGCAGGCCAATGCAAAGTGGAGCTGCTTTTGCACTTGCCATCCTGGCGGGTGTAAGCCTGGTAGTAAGCCATCCTGTTTCATTGCCAAGGCCTTGGGCTTTTAGGTATCAGCAACTTTGCTGCGGAGTCTGAACAAGAAGCCATATGTACTGGTATTGACTGCTCGTATCACGTTTTGTTGTGCCCCAATGCAACCGCGGGCCGCGGCCTGTCTCAGCACAGTGTCTTTGGTTTCTCAGGTCGCTTCCAGGAAGTGTACAGTGTCGCATTCGTTTGCCGGTCGCGCATTCCTCTGTTTTTTTTCCTTTTCGCCTCGTCGCAGGCTGCACTGGGCTCGGAGCCCCGGTTGGGCGGTCAGGGCCACCACTGAAGATGCCACTTCCCTGCGAAGACATTTTCATCAAAGTGATTTTTTCTTTCGGACTTGCAATCTGAGTCCGGGGGAGATGGTAGACTCTTGGGACCACGACTTCCTGCGATGTCTTTTTCCTGCAAGCAATCGCCGATGCAGGACATCTTTCTTTGGCAGGTCATCTTTGCTTCCAGTGATCTTTCTAAGACTCAGGATAGCAAGTCGTTTCAAGAGTGTGTTGGCGGTTTGATTCCGAGAAAGCAAACTTATGAACCATGAAGCGACCAAGGCAGTTTGTTGTATGCTCCGGAAAGCCTTGTACGTGGAGGCGGTTGTTGCTTTGGGCTTTGGAGTGAAGGGGTGCCTTTAGAATAGAAAGAGGGGCGAGGAAGTGGTGGTTCCTGTCCCGTGATCTTTGCATTTTTCTTTGCTATGTGCACGCTTTGGTTGCTCTCTGAGGATGCCAGCGCAAGGCAGGACCGGTGAGACCTTGCGGCGTGTGTGTAATCCTTGCCCTTGGCGCTTCCGGCAAACATCACGTAATGTTCGGGCAAACTCGCTCTGTGTTCTCAGCTTTTCCCGGATTCCCAAGCTTAGAACTCTGCGTCTCATGGCCTAGGGCCCAAGGCCCAGCGGATGGGCTCGGGGTTTCTTCGAGTTAGAGTGTTGAAACACGTGACCCCCCTTCAGGGCGGTTTTGTGTTGGCCCACTCTTGTCCGAGTCGCTTCGGGTGATGTCACCAGACCTTCCAAGACTTTAAGCACAGAGGAACCCTATGACAGGCTCATCTCGAGACTCGCCAGGCTATGGCGGGGTGGCGAGCTCAGCCAAAAGGGTAGGCGGCTCTTAGGGCTTCTTGGACTTGTTTGGTGATTTCTGGTGCGGTACCAGTGACTGAAGACAACTTGGTGAAGGGCTGATTGCAAGGCAGTCCGCTTGCAAGCCGCTACCGACACGACATCTCAGACATTGTGCACGCGTCTTTGCATTTCCACATGCGACGCCGGAATGCCGAAATCTAACAGGTCAGGATCCATGCGATAATGCTGTCCCCATTCAAGAACCAGCTTTCCGCTCATGTACATTTTGTCTTCCACAAGCCCCGCTTGTGGAGAAGCTGAAGAACTCTCTTTGCCTTTTGAAAGGTCCGGAGCCATCTGCTTCCCCGTTGAATCAGACCGAGTGCGCCAGAAGTGAGCTGAGGCCCGGCCAGGCAGGGCCCCGAGAGCCTCGTTGTTTTGGCCGGGAGCGTCGTCCTTCCGATCTGAGCTTGCGGTTTTCTCGAGAAGCCGCTCTTTTTTTTTTCCGCAACGCGAGTCGGGTTCACTTCGAGCACTTGTTGCAATTTGCGGTTTGCAGCCAATATGCAGTGTGTCAAACTTAGTGGGCATCTCTGGGAACATGACCCCCTCCCGTGGTGGAACTCGGGTGTTTTCCAAGTGGAAGGAAGATTATCTGGGAAAGTGCCGCAGTTTCTGCCATTCGGGGGGCCTTTGGGTCGACTGCTCTTGGTGTGACAATTGGGCAGTCCAGATCGCCTTGCAGTTCGTATTGTTTAGGTGCGGGCTGCCTGGCTCCGGGGAGCTAGGGTAGCTAGGGATCATTTTGAGAATATCAGGCGGCCTCGCTGGAGCCCCAAGTTGAACGACAACCATCATGTTCGAGGGGATTGCTTGCCAGGGGAAGGCGGAGGCGGTCACGCGCAGGCGGGGCCTGCTGCAAACCCACGGGGTTACCAGTTGCTGTCTTTTTGAGTGCTCACAAACGGATGTCCTGGGGCTGCACAGCCGCGGCTGCTTTGTCATTCTGCTGAGCTAAGGAGTCGGTTGATGGCGCGCGTGTGTGTGTGTGTGTGTGTGTGCTGAGTCCCAGATTTACCCTGAGACCACCTTTCTGTTCAAGCAGGGGTCACGGCGCCTGATTTCCAAGCCGTGCCAACGAAGCTACGGAAATCGGGTGGATGAGCCGCTGGACGCGGCATCTCGTACCTGCAGAGAGCCTCGCGGTGTGATGTGTTTCCTGTTGCTTCGTCAAGACCAATGGCTCTAGTTGTGTGGCGTTTCCGCTTTTGCTTCAGAACGCACGTCAGTTTGTCCCGAATCTGCCCCTCCCCTTCTTGCTCGATTTACTCGAACTTCGTGTTTGCCCCTCGTGGGATTTAAGAGAGAGAGAGAGAGTGTGTGTGTGTGTGTGTGTGTGTGTGTTTGTGTTGTTTGTGTGTCTCTGTGTGTCTCTGTGTGTCTCTGTGTGTCTCTGTGCGTCTCTGTGTGTCTGTGTGTGCCTGTGTGTGTCTGTGTGTGTCTGTGTGTGTCTGTGTGTGTGTGTGTGTGTCTGTGTGTGTCTGTGTTTGTTTTTTGTGTGCGTGTGGAACTTTGCTCAGTCCGTTGGTACGACGTGGGTACGACGTGGGTACATGTGTGTACATGACAATTCTCCCATGCTCCCAAGTCCTTTGCCAGGGACCCATCCATTGTTGCTGCTTATTTTCGTTTTGTTCTGGTATGGGCTGGCACGGCCCTGTGGTACTGTGGTTTCTTCACGTTCCAGACTGTGATCAGCCAAGGGCTGGGTTCGTCTCCCCCAGATTTCTGCATCGCCCACCCGACTTTCAGGCAATGCGACATGCCCTGGACTCGCTAGGCTCAGCATCTTGGCAGATTGGGCACAGCCGAGGGATGCGCAGTGCTTTGGGCATCCGAAAGCAAATCCAAGGGGTCGATGTTGAGACACCAAGCTTTCCATTTTCCATGTTACCTGCTGTACTCTTTCATTACCCTCTCAAAGCTGTTGTCGTGTTCCACTTTCTAAAGCCGTTTTTGTCTTAGACTGACAGGCCATCATGTGTTTGCCCATTTTGCAGCATTCCTGTATCGACAATTGGTACGGGGAACTACAGCAAACTCTGTTTGGTGTTTTCAACCAACATGGGATATTACCAGGCTTGAAGGACAATGACCGAATACATGGCACTTGCTTATTTATTGTTTGTTTTCTCGTTATGTATATATCTATATCTATATATATATATATATAAACATGTAATGAGCACAATCTGCCGAGCCTCCCGTCCATTCAGAACCATCAAAGGCAGCTTCCCCTTTGAGAAGCGCAGCCTGGCTACTGGTGGCAAGGGATGTTACATGTTTGGTGTACTTCCAACTCGTGCTCTGTTTATGGTGGGGTCTCCAAGGTGACGTGTAAGAGCTATTGGAGCAGAAGACAGCTGACAAGAGCTTGTACTGCGTCAATAGTATGATTACCCGATACTTCTGATGCCCCTTTGGTCAACCATTCTTCCACCCAGCTGTTTCCAAATGGATATGATTTGCAACTGGCGACCTTTTGGTGGATATCAGTTGCAGGAATTTGTGTCCACCGACCAGCTTGGAGGGTGTCCCCTCAAAAAGTTCATACCCTTGTTTCGGCTTGTTTAGATGCTTCTTTTTCAGCGTTAGTTGGCTTCCTGCGCGACCCCTTTCATCTTCGCCGCCTTCTGCAGTGCTGTGAGCTCAGACGGGCGAGGTTTCAGAGATTTGACACAAGTCCCGACTTCGTGTGGTCGTTCGCTGGTGGCTGACTTTGTAGAGGCTGGGACCCGGGAAAGGGGGGGCTCAACATGATGCAGGTAAGTGCCAAACACGGAGTGGCAAGCAGACCGTTGCATACCTCTCTAGTTGGTTCCAGTCAAGGACCTCGCTGTACTTGTTGGAGAGTTGTTGATGACCTCTTCAAGATCCCAAGCAACATTTTCGGAGCAAACCTACAACGGGTCTCAACATAGATTTGAGGAATGGACTGCGTTTCTGTAAACTGATCTGTGCCAGCACCCTTCAAACATTCCCTAGGGACTTGTTCAGCTGCGATGCGATTCTCATTGGTCTTCCATCCTGGAGGGTGTGATGGCGGATGGGGCCTTCAAATTTTGGGAACCGATTCACGGGAACCTCCTCGAAATTGGCCTTTGGACAACTCCCCAATGTGCATGCTGTTTGTCAAAGGGCCGCCAAGAAAAAAAGCAAATCATGCCCAAAATACGCACCCGAAAACCAGAGTTCAAATCCAGTGCTTTCTTACATCAAGGTTAGTGAGGGATTCGTGATTATTGAGACTCCAATTCTGCTTTGGCAAGATGAAATATGTTTTCGCAGCGGGCCAGAGACACCATCAGAAGGGAGGTTGATCGATATTGCTCCATTTGGCACCCCTTTTGTACAGGTAAGAACCCCATCGTCCGAACTGGCCACCCTTTTGGCAATGGATCCCTTTGTTCCGGCTGACTTCCGGGCTCGTTTGGTTCCTCCACTTCTATTTTCCAGCGTTTGGTTTTGGATGCTCCAAACCACACACAGTTTTTTTTGCTGCGATCTCGCCAGGTTTGCCTAAGATGCCAGCCGGAACTCAAACTTCCGAGCTCAAGGATGGGTGGGGTCCCGGCAGAGCAAGCCAGTGGCACCAAACGTCAGCACCCCCTAGACATATACATACAATGCATGCATGGATATGCACACAATATGTTCAAGACTCGCCCCACTGAGTTTGGGTGAAATTGCAAAGAGCAGCGTGGTACTTTCTGAGTTTGTATTCCTCACGCGTGGCTTTTAAAAAAGGGAGCAAATGGCAGGATTCACATTCCGATGTTCTGCTGGCATCAGCGTTACACCAAAGACGGGGGATGTGTCAAAATAGGGATCCTCTTTATGGCAGTTCGGTAGAAACTCATCGGTGCCTGATGCCTGGGGCTCTTGTCTCAGTCACTTGGAAACGAACCTGATTGACTTCACAGAGCCGAGAAAGCAGCCGAATAAAAAAAAGGAACTCTGGCCTGTTGCTGTTCCCAAGCACGAACCACTGAACAGACATGCTAGCGCGCTAGGAAGTTGTCTTCGATCCTTGACTAAAACGTGTCCAGGCAGGCAGTTGGCCAGAACCTTCATGGCAAACATGCGCAATACATTGGTGAGACCAACATCAGCATGGCGGATGAAGCATTCAGATTCTTAGGGCGTCTTGTAAGCAGAGTGTTTCTGGGATGCAATACTCGCCTCTCTTTCTGCGGGATACCATTCCCGCGAGATTAACATGGTGTTTCCGACACTTCCTGAGAATACCATCCGCCACATCAGGCAAGGGACACCTGAGTTTGTTGACTGGTAGCGGCACAAGTGAGCAGTGAACAAAAATAAAAGAGCCTTTGTTTTCAAGATGTGTGTTATTAAGAATTGCATTAATTAATAATATAGAAACATTAGATGTTATATTATATCTTACAAATACATCTATAGCACCTGAACAATATGTTTGTCTTCTATACGAGCCACATATTTCTAGAACACAATTATCATCATTTAAGTGATTATTCATTGCTTTAACAAGGTTTTTTTTCTTGTTTTTTTCTTCTTCTTTTTTTTAGGACTGTTACCAACAAATTGTGATATATTCAGTTATTTTGTAATCTTCTTCCATTTCACAAGTTTTCATTGTTGTTTGTACATATTTTATAGATGTTGTTCCTTTGTGATAAAACTTTCGGCTACTTTTCACCTATACCGACAATAGATGATTTGTTTTTCTTCAATGAATTCAATCTTATCAAGTCTTTGTCCTATTTAATATTACTTTATCCATTAACCGTGCCTAAAGTTAATCGTTATTCAAGTTTTTAATAGATTGACTTGTTGTATCTATGCTTCATTTTATGGTTATTTGCATCGTGATTCATCTTTTAATTGTTGCTTCATTTTTTGAAAACATGATTATTATCTTTCATCATACAATTATTGTAACATACACGTATATTTTATTAAGTACATAATGAACCAATGCATCAATGGTATCACTTAAGTTATCTCTAGTATTTGTGTCTGTATAGGCGTCTTTACAACAATTGTAGCAAAAATAGCAGTCTTTTCTTGTTTTGGAATCATCTAGCTTTTCATACCTATTTGGCATTGGTGGTTTTGGACATTGATAAAACCACATACTATTAGGTATCTCATATGCTTGAAACTTGTAACGTAATGTTCCAATGTTTGTTGGAGCATATTTGTTTGACTTATACAGCATATGCTTGCATTTTACCTGGTTCTTCATAAGAGCTATGTTCTTCTTTTGTTTTGCCAGACTAGAATAGATTGCTGTATATTTAACTCCTACATCATCTATACCAGTATAAACCTCCGGATGATTGTTTTTAAGTCAATGTACTTTGCCACCCATACAACATCTACATTGCTATGATTGGTAGCGGCCACGCAGCCGATTGTGAAGCATCCTTTGAGGGCTTGGCCTCAGTGAGCAGCCAGCTTCATCTTCAGCAGTGTCGTGTGTTCTACGTGGCTGCGAGACGGAGGCCTCTAGGGTTTGCAACAGTCTAGGAATTCTGACAGTCATTGTGTGTGAGCCCTTGCCTCTATCAACGATTGGCATGCCTTTTTTGAAGGTGTTTGGGTCGGTTTGGCAGCCGCTAAATTTGAGCAACACTTGCCGGACCTCAAATTTGGAAGCTCATGTTTGAAGAGCATGCTTCCCAATTGTGTGGGAAGCATTTATCGATTTTGGGAACATATACCTCCTATTTGGGTAGTTGCCAATTGTGTGATAGAGGCAGCCCCAAAGTATGAGGCTCTAGTTACCCAACATGACAGGGTAAGGGAGCTACGACCATACACGGAGTTATGTTCGGAGTGAAAGAGACGCTCGGGTGTCTACAGCTTTGGCCTTCAAGTGTTGAGACTGATTGATGTTGCGTGCCTTTGATTGCCGGAGGAGATCGCTCTCGAGACTGGCGTGACGGCGGTCATGCTCTCGCGTCTCTCTCCCCGAGTCACTGTTGCCAAGCTCTTGTGCCCTGTCCTCAAAGACAAGAACTAGTCTTGCTTTGCGTTGTGTTTCTGTGCTTGTGTGTTGGCATATGTGCGTCATCGTTGCTGTGCTTGTGCGCTTGCTTGCTGGCTTGCTTTGCCTTGGTTTGCTTTGCTTTGCTTTGCTTGCTTCGCTTGCTAGCACTTTCTGTTTTCTTTGCTTTCCCTTTTCTTTGCTTCTGTCTTTCTCGCTTTTTCTGTTTCTCCCTTTTGCCTTCAGACAATATGTGTGCCTTTTTGTTCTTCTTCTTTATATTGTCCCTTTTTTATCTTTGTCTCTTTCCTCCCTTCCTTTTCTATCTTTCTTGGTTTCCTTGTTTCCGTCCGGCCGTCTGTCTGTCTGACTGCCTGCCTGCCTCTCGGTCTGTCCGTCCGTCCGTCCGCCCGTCCGTCTGCCATACCCAGGACACTTGTCAATCAGTTGCCCTGCAAGGCGAGCAGCGCGCAGTTTGTTCACAGGAGCACAGGTTATTCAAAAGACATCTTCCCACAGACAAGTTGCTTTCTCACGCTGTGCCAACTTCAGGCGCTCTATGCTCTGTAAAGAAATGAAAGAGAGAATATGCTATGGCTTATGCAAGCTTCTATCTCTTTCGGGGGTGCAGGTTTGGGCTCCCTGCCAGTAAAGAAGTATCTGATCACGAGATATTAGCAGGCTTCAAGTCATGTTGGGATGGAGAGGACACGCATTTGGTAGGGACATGTTGTTGGCCGTTTCCTTGGGTTGAGGCTTTTCAGTTTTTGATGCGGTGTTTTTTTGTTGCCAAGTCCGGCTTTGCCAAGGAGTGCGTTGGACGAAAACGCCCGTGACTTGTACGACTTCGTTTATCTTCCGCAGGAGCCGACAGTCTTCCTTGTAGAGTCCGCGGATGTTTGCTTTGGTGTTGTTCCCATGAGCCTGTTTTTCTGTTTGGCACTGCATGAAGAGGTGCACTTCTCTTAACCCGCATGTGTTCTTGGGGCGCCGCAGACCCCCTTTTAGCTTGGAAGGAGAAGGCTGGACGGCGCCTTGGTGCCTTTTATTACTAGGGGTTAAATGATGATGTTATGTTTGTTCTACTTCTTCTTCTTCTTCTTCTTCCGTTTTCCTCTGATTTCCCCGTTCCGCTGCCGCCTTGCCGCTTGGTTTTTGTCCAGTGGAGCTCGGCCAGGATAAACGCAAGCACCGCAACGTGGGCTTGGCTTTTGTGAATTTCGCACCTGGGCTCACGGGCGCCGAGGGTTGGGTGACTGGGTGGCTGGGCCGGACTGGGCTGGCGGCTTGCCCAAGACAGTTGGAGGCAACTCTTGAGATGCTACTTCTTGACACACTGTCATACTTTGGAGGGTGAGGGCAGAATAATAAGGGGTTGGACAAGGAATATTTGGAAAAGGCCATTTGCTGCCTGACCTGACCGCGTATTCAGCTTTCATGTGCCAATATCAAGAATCAGGCGACCGTGCCACCTCGCAATGGCAGATTTTAGAAGATTGAATGCCGGAAGCGTGTTGTTAAAAAATGTGTGCGCGTATAAAGCTTTGTGCCATTTCCAATGTGTTTTCTCCGCAGACAGTCCTGCGCAGGCCTGTAGGATCAAGGGAATTTCCAACACACAGCTTGGGTCTGACCTCGGATTAGCATAGCGCCTTTCTCTTTTAACGTGTCAAGCGCTGGACCAACCATGTCAACGAAGCCTGCTCCTTTTAAGCCTGTACCAGTGCCTTAGCGAGCATTCATTTGGCTGACCGTGCGAGGCAATGTCTTATTGGTCACTTAGTAGCCACAGGATATAACCTGAAAAAGGCCACAATCAGCCCCCAATAAGCTCTTCTGGATAGCCCAGGATAAGCCAGGACAAGCCAAGGATAAGCCAGGATAAGCCACAAGCTAGGATAAGCCGATGATAAGCCACGATAAGCCGATGATAAGCCAGGATAGGCCCATTATAAGCCAGGATAAGCCGATGATAAGCCAATGATATGCCAGGATAAGCCAAGGATATGCCAAGGATATGCCAAGGAGAAGGCAGGATAAGCCAAGGACAAGCCGAAGTGCAAAGTTGAACCGAGCGCAAATCCTGAGGACAAGACAAGAGCAAGGATGAGTCCTTATTAAGGCCTTAATAGCATACTATTTTACTCGTCCCTTATTGAGGCCTGAAAAAGGGCTTTAGCTATTTTCTGGATAAGCGCTTGTTAAGACTTTATCAGGGCCTTAATAAGGCTGGATAACCGATAACCCCTTATTACGGCTTATCCTGAACTGCACTGACAGGGTCTTACCCAGTGCTTGTGAATAAGCCCATTAGCCCCCCCCCCCACCTAAGACTTCCCCAGGGGTCCATGACACTGTAGACAGGTTATCCTGAAAGCCCTTGGCACCAACTGGCGTCATATTCTGTTAGTGCTTCGCAGTGCGTGGCACATTGGCTCCTATCTCGAGTTTGTTGCTACCTGGATTGGCCAGATGGCCGGCGGAGTGCCGGAAGGTCGCCCAAAAGCAACACGTCCTGACAAAATTGCAGTTTCTTGTAGAGAGTTGCAGGTAACATGGACGGGTATATGTTGAAACCGTGCCTGCATCCTGCTTCCCACAAACTGATTCCGGCTACTGTTGCCGTGCACCGACTCAGCTTGCTTGATTCGCTGACAGCGAGTGGTGCGTTCAATGTCCTACTTGGATGCACTGCTAGTAAGGCACATTTTCCTTGTGCCTGCATTCCATTCTGCCCGGCTTTTTGGGACACATCCGTGCTAAGTTCTTCGCCTTGCCTTTGGAATAGTCACTTGGCAACTCTTCCGCAACATTTGCGTGGATCGAATCGTTGGTTGAACTGGCATGGCTTGACGCTCAGGCCAATCATGAGACGGCTTTGAGGGCGGCCGAGTACTTCATGGCGAACAGTTTGGAGCAGGGGCAGCTTGTCTTGCCAGAGACATGCCAATCTTATCTCACTCAGCAGAAAGCTGTGCAGTGAATACGTGGTTGGTCTGGTTCCTAGTGTCGCAAAAGCAACAGGCATTGGTGCTTGAGAGTCGATTCACTTGCTGAAGCCGGGCAAAACGCCGGAGGCTTTGGAGCAATGTGGTGGTTGGCAAGGCGAACATTCAGGCACGGTCGTGGGATCAGCAGTTTAGCCATTGAATGTTCCGGGCGTCGGACGTGACTTACAAACTTGGCTGGGGCTGTGAGGAAGCTTTCAATGGGAACCAGGGCGACCTTTTGAGGCCACATGAAAACAGAAGTGGCCTCGAGCAACAAATTCAGCAGTCGCGTACACCTCAAGTGACGTGATTCGCAAAGGTCGTGTTGCCAACTTCGAACTTTGCCATTCGTTACATCGAGCAGAAATGCCTTGGCTCATTTCGAGTTTAGGCACCGGGTGCCTGGCTTCCCCGACTGCCGTGAAGGAATCACCAGGCAAGCAAATCGTTGAGTGTCTGGCCAGTCCATTCAAGAGGTGGCTGGAGTTTACTGCTGCACGTCAAAACATCAAACAACAGATGAGGGGCAACCATCATCAAGCTGTTTTAGCGCCGCATAAGGAGAATCAGAATGGTTCCTGTCTTCAACGTTGTGATGGAAATCCAGGTTTATCACGTGCGACGTGTTGTTGGAATGAGTGTTTTTGGCTCGGGCCATAGCATTCAGCATTGGCTCAGCGGCTGGCCGGCTGGTTGGCCTGTCCTTTGGTCTGCTGGTCCCTTGGCCTTTGGTTGCTTGGTCTGCTCGTCGACCTGGGACCTGCAACATGTACATATATATATATATATATATTATGTATATGTATACAAAGCAAATACAAGGTGTGTATATATATATATATGTTTTTTTTGGTATATGTATATTGATACAACATCAATGAATAGCTACCTGCCTTTGGCTTCAGGGCCTGCAGAGCAACTTGGCGTACTTTGTTGCTCGGTGTGGTCTTGAAGCGCTCGACAATGCCAACGCCCCATTGGTCTTTGAGCCGCTTGGCTGCTTGAGTGGTAGCAATCGATTCCACCGAGTGTGCTTGTACTTTTAAACTGGCTTTGCTCCCCCCCAAACAGCTTTTCAAGACTCACACTGACATAGCAAGGCACTCCGGGGTGGATGCATCAGTGGCATTCGGTAAGAGCACAGGTGCGAGAAAGCCCCCCCAAAAGGATGCAATCTGAAGGTGTCTCCTTGCATAGGAAAATCTGGTTGCGGAGGGCCTTTTTCCCAATAGCGTTCAGCTACGGGGTCTTCAAGTGTATTTGGTGGTTTTCCATCGCGGTTGCAGTGATGTTTTGGTGGTGTCCCGTCGGTGTCCCGGTTGTGTTTTGGTGGCGGCTTGGTTCTATTTTTGGTGGTGCCTTGTTTTCTCCTGGTGTTTGGTGGTGTTGGATTGTTTTTTTGTGGTTTGTGTGTGTGTGTGCGTGGTGTCGTTTGTGTTTGTGGCGGTTTCTGCTTGTGGTGATGTCTCGATGGTGTCTCGCTTGCGTTCCTGCTGCGGTGTTCCAGTCATTTGAGCTAAATAACTTCAAGAAGTCACTTCAACACTTAAATGTTCCCGGGACCTTCAACTAAGGCTTCCCTTTCATGAAGGCGCTTGATCTACGGCTGCGGTGCGGCACATGTCTTACAACTGCTTTTGTCTCTGGGTATGACGTTGTGCCCACAAAATGAACATGCTGCGATATCAGCTTCGCTGCCCCCCCAATGCAGCTCCAGAGTCAGTCACTCGTGGCACAGGCTCAGGGGCACATCGGCTGCCTCTTGGGGCCGGCATGCAAAAAACGGGACGGATGAGCAAAAGGAATGAGTTCCTGAGACCGAAACTTGACCAGACCGACCACTCACTCACCAGCTCAAAACACTAATCACCAATACGACTAAAAATGTCCTCTGCAAACTTATCATGTAAATGAAATCCTGACAGCAATACTTGCGCCTCCAGATAGGACTGAGTCCCTTAAAATAGATCCAAGGCACCAAAGTGTACCATCTATTGCCTAGGGGTCCCTGCCCTTCGCATCAGTCCACGGTTGTGGTAGCGGGGCAGGTTCTTCCGAAAAAGGAAGTTGATTTTTGAAGCAAGTCTGCATGACCAGATGAGAATTATCTTGAGATCTCATTATCGTTCACAGGTGACGGCAAGCAAGATGTCTGGGTGGAGGGAGCGGGGGGAATAATGCAGCTTGGCAAGGCCCTGTGATTCCTTCACTATGAGCCCTTGCTCAGTTTGACTGCTTTGCTCTTGCAATTAACGCGCTCGCTGGGGGATTAAATGGCTCTAGCTTGGGACTCCCCTTTCTTTCCAGTTTGGGAATTGATCTTCCCGCGGGGTTTGACTGAGGGGGGGAGTGCCAGTAGCGCACATCCGGGAAGCTATCCGCAAGCACGTCTCTGTGGCTATGATCCTCGAGGCACAGACGAAGATCAAGGTGGGGGGTGTTTGGGTTGGGAGGGCCGGCCGGGGGGTGGGGTTGAGGTTGGGGTTGGGTGGGTGTGGGGATACAAAACAACAAAGGCTTGCTCTTGCGGACTTGTATGAGGCCTCAAGGAGATATCCATCGGGCGGCGAGCGGTGAAAACCATAATATATCCATTCAACAACTAATTGACTAATTAATACCTTTTAATAGTCATTCTGTGACGATTCCTGAGGGCCCCGGACAGCGCCCCCTCTGGTAGTCAAGACAACCGGATGACATGAACAGATATGTTCGGTTCCAGGAGGAGTCGTAACAATGACAGATACTGTGGAACAACGACCAGACAACATATAAACACTGACAATTTTTAATTGTCCATCCCGACAGCACGTCTTTTCAGGTTTTCCATTACAGATCTGTCTATTCAGGTTTTTCTCAGCGCCCAAATCGCGTTTTCCTAGTCAAACGGCCATTTGACCCCAAATCCATAGAAACGCGTTTTCCTAGTAAAACCGCCGTTTGACTCAAAATCCATAGATCCAGCGCCCAAGTTGAGATCCAGCACCCAAATCGCGCTTTCCTCGTCAAACAGTCGTTTGACACAAAATCTAAGATCCAGCGCACAAATCGCGCTTTCCCAGTCAAACGGTCGTTTGACTCAAAATCCACAGATCCAGCGCCCAAATCGCGTTTTCCTACAAACGGCCGTTTGACTCAAAATCCACAGATCCTTTTCCTAGTCAAACGGTCGTTTGATTCAAAATCCACAGATCCAGCGCCCAAATCGCTGATTAGTACCGAGACGGTCGTTTCCTAGTCAAGAAGGCCGTCTAACTCAGAATGTGCAGATCCAATGCGATTGGGCCAAACCCGTGCTTTGTCGAGCTTGTTTTTTTTTTTGTCGGGATTGTGCTAAAGTTTTGGCGCGGTTTTAGATTTCATTGCCAGTCGTGGTTACAACCCCTCCTCGCCGGAGATGCATGACTAGCAGCAACGCCAGAATTTGCTTGTTGCAGATCACGAGCAACATGAACCCGACCATTCGATTTTCAGCTTTGAACAGCACCAACAAAACTACGCTCCATCTTGACGGGTGGTTAAACAAACTAGTTTTATGGGCGTTTACCATTGTTTGCAAATCTTGGGACTCCCAAACAGGTGGTTTTTCATTGGTTTCCCTTAAGGGTTCAAACAAAAACATGGCATAGCGTTGGATTTTGGGACCCGTGATCCGCCAGGTTGAGAAGACCAACTCCAAGTCCGAGACGTCCGGGATGTTCGCAGGCCGGGCTCGAAGGTCGGGGGTGGTCGAAGGGCGCATGCACGACATGAACCGATTGACCCCACCGAGAAATGGGCTTTGACTTGACATACCTGACCCCACAATTGCTTTCCTCTTGGTTTCTTTTAAACCAACCTCAACAGGGGTGCCCTTCAAGAAGAGATGGGGCGAGTGTGACATCAATGAGGGCGCTGTTGCGAACCCGCGTTTTTTCACCAGATAGCTTAGCTGCAGGGTTCTTGCTTCTAAAAAAGAGAGGGTTGTTTAGCCAAGTGGGTGCTGCAAGTGCTGCTCAGTGCTGAGCTGGTGCAGTTTGTGTGCTGGCCAGGGTGCCGGTCAGGGTGCTGTTTATGGTTACTAGCTGCTTGTTTTGGCGCTGCAGTCAGGGTGCCGGTCAGCGTGCTGGTCAGGGTGCTGGTCAGGGTGCTGGTCAGGGTGCTGGTCAGGGTGCTATGTGTGTTGTGGTGCCGGTGGATACTGGTCAGGGGGCTGGCCACGCTGCTGTTTTGGCGCAGTTTGGGTGCTGGTCAGGTTGCTGTTTGTGTGCTTAAGGTGCTGCGGTGATTACTTTCGGCGCTTCGCTGCAGTCAGGGTGCTGCAGGTGCTGGTCAGTGCTGAGCTGGTGCAGTTTGTGTTCTGGCCAGGCTGCCGGCCCGGTCAGGGTGCTGTTTTGGGTGTGCTTCAGGAGCTGCGGTAGTGGTTACTAGCTGGTTGTTTTGGCGCTGCAGTCAGGGTGCCAGTCAGCGTGCTGGTCAGGGTGCTGGTCAGCGTGCTGGTCAGGGTGCTGGTCAGGGTGCTGGTCAGGGTGCTATGTGTGTTGTGGTGCCGGTGGATACTGGTCAGGGGGCTGGTCACGCTGCTGTTTTGCGCGCAGTTTGGGTGCTGGTCAGGTTCCTTGTTTGTGTGCTTAAGGTGCTGCGGTTACTTTCGGAGCTGCGGTCAGGGTGCTCAAGGTGCCGCGTTGTTTTGTTCGGCAACACAGTCAGGTGCTGGGTGCTGGTGAGGTGCTGTTGTGGTTCTGGTCAGGGTGTCGACAAGGGTGCTGCTTGGTCAAGGTGCTTACTTGGTGTGCTCCAGGTGCTGTGGCAGTTGCTGACAGTGCTTGTTTTGCGAGGCAGCCCGGGTGCTATTGCTTGTGTTATTTCGGCTGCGCGGATCCCGTCTTTTGACGAGTGTTTTTTGTGCGAGCGTTTTATGGCCGTTGAGAAGGAAATGCAGACACTGCCGCCAGGTCCCAAAGAAATGGCGTCGGCCTGGAAGTCCAAGAGCGTGGAGACAATCTGGAAGTCTGGATTTCAAGCACCACCAGGATTGAAAGGCCCCTGATGGTTGTGGGGAAGGGGGGCTCGTTGCTCTGTTGGGATTTGGGATCGGCTGAGTTGCAGTCTTGCACAGACTCAGCCGACCTGCGACCTGCTGGATGATACAAATACATGTCTGATTTTGCAGATAGGGTACCTCACAAGCAGATTCTCTACATAATTTGTCCTTCTCTTCGCCCGACTCTTCGATCCCCCGCTTCGCTAGCTTTGGCGTGTGTCCGGATCGGATTGCCAGTTGCGGACATGAGCCCGTTCTTGATGGAGCGCACTGCGACGTGGTCAGGAGCCTTTCTCCAGCCGGGTCGCTATTGCAACCTTTCGTCTGGATTGACATGTAGGTGCGCAAAAGCCGTTGAAGCCCCCTTTAATCAAACAACACATTTTGAGTGACGAGCGTCAAGCATCTTCATGGGGCCGACTGGCATGGGCCCCTTCTTCCATTCTACGGGATACGGGCAAGAGCATGCCAATGCCCGGGAGACTTGGGATTTGGCACAGGGAAATCATGAGGGCTTTGAGTGAAGTTGCACGGACACGTGTCTTGAGCCCAAAATTGGCATTGTAAATGAATATACTTGAGGTAGCGCAGGCCTGTGTCTGCCTGCCATCTTCCACACGTGGGCCCCGCCCAAGGATCCAGCAGAGCCATTCTGAACATGCTTGAACACCCAAATCAAATGATTCATTCCAGATCGGTTTCAGCATCTCTAACATTTGCCATGTGAGTGCGTGTGTGTGTGTGTGTGAGAGAGAGAGAGTTGCAATGCCCCGCACTGTTTGCAAGCCAGACAATTTGAGCGCAGCGAGGTGTTGGACTGGATGAAGGAAGCAACCAACCTGCTGGATGGGGCTGGTTGATGAATATAGGTGGCGTTGCACTCTTAGCTCACTGAGACAAGTAGGTTCCCAAGGCTTCACATCGAGGTGGGTTATGGGACGCTTGACAGCTTTGGGGTTTGGGTGCCACGCAGGACGCAACATGCCGTTGCCCGGGGTCTCGGGCTTCGAGCTTGCGGCAGGACGCCGCGAAGCGCCGCATCCGCGGCCATTTCAGATTTGAGGTTCGGCTGACTCCCCCCGAAGGCCCAAGCCCAGGCATCGTTCGGGGGCTGCTTTGGGGGCTATCCACAACTTCGATTTTAGGGTTAAGGATATCTTTGCGCAAGCACCAAGACTTGGGAAGGGTGATGGGGCAAGTTCGATGTTCGGAAGCCATGGAACTAGACATGGAACTAGACGGATATTGCACTTGTGCAGCTTGCCTACGGTCTGAGTCTTTAGTTGCTCCCCAAGGACCTAGGCACTTCAGTTGGATTCCGCCTGAGCGCCAGGACGCCGAGATCAAATGTCCCCAGAGGTCGCCAAGCGCACCGTGACTTGGGAAGGCGGGAATTGGCTTAGGCGACATGCTGCTGGCATTGGACATGCAGCTGTCAGGGCACTCGGCACTCTGCTGAGAAAGACAAGGGCCATTCGCAGCTTCAAACTGTGAGCTCTGGCAGATTGGTTTGGGAGTTTGGAGGTTTTGGGGGTGGGGGATTTGGGCTTGCTAGCGCGCCGACAACTTCGCGGGCATGCCGCAATGAGTGTTCACGCAGCTCAGCGCAGTGCTTCAATCAATGCACGCCTCTCACTAACGTGTCCTCTCCCGTCTTGGCCTCTTGAGCCCGAGATTCCGCAGACCGGCAGGTCGCATGAACCCCATGTGGTCCCTCGCAGAGACTTCGGACCGCCGAGAAGGAAATCCGCGCCGCGCGCGGGTGAAGAGAGGAGAGTGCCTCACTAGTTTCATGTTTACGGTACCCCTTGCGGGGACCCTTTTACTGGGCCTTGCAACGTGTAACACTCTGTTCAACTTTTGCAGGTGCTTGTCAAAGCGCGTTCTTTTGCCAAATCTGACTCTCCACCTCTCCCTGGCCGTGTCAGAGATGTTCTTGGCAAAGTGGTGCACCATTGTATGACTTATGCTGCTACTCGGGTGCTCGTTGAACAAAAGGCGTAATGCTGCGGCTTCCCCTTTTGCAAAATCAATGTTAGCCTTCAAATGTGCAGCACTTCAAAAATGCAGCACATGTTGACTGAATTCAAAATTGGAACTCCAAGCCGAACTTGGAACTTCAAGCGCAGACAGTTCTTCGGTTGCAATTGCAATGGCTGTTGCAATGTGAGAGCAGCTTTCCATTGTGCTAAAAATCTACAGAACAAAACCAATGCAAGGAGCTGCTTTTGAGAGAATCGCTTTTGCTCTCTCGTGTAGTCTTCTGGTGGAAGAGGACCCTCTTGGTGGGCGCATGACAGATGGCTGACGTGTGTGGCACTCACACCAGGACACATTGCCAATCCCCCCCCCGGCCTTGCCGCGGGGGTGCTCAGAGGTTCAGGGCAAGGAACCAGAAGCATCTCAACCGGACAAACAGCAACGTGAGAGTCACCCCGGCACGGATCACAGGCATGGTGCCTTTTGGGTTCCATCATATCCCCGTCAAGCAGCAAAGAGTGCTTGGTCCTCGTACAGGCTCAGATCCCATTGCGAAGAGGATTCCTGCTGGATCGTTTTCGCAACAATC
>CAUJNA010003738.1:847500-922500 GCA_963377175.1 Effrenium voratum | reverse complement strand
ACGTGCACACACAAGCAAACAACACACGTGACACACACACACTGACACACACACACACTCTCTGTCTCTCTGTCTCTCACGCAGGCACGCACGCGCGCACGCGGGCACGCACGCACGCACACACGCGCACAAAAAGCGCACGCGCGCACCAACACACAAACACCGACAAACATAGACGCAGGCAAACTCGCAAATGGACATAGACGTACAAACGCAACACACAAGCGCACACACACATATGTGCCACACACACACATGCGTGACACACGCACACACGCACGTGACACACACACACACAACGACACAAACACACAAACAAACAATCACAGAAGCGCAGAAACGCACAAGCGCAGTTTACGCAAACGCACAAACACGCAAACACACAAACACACAAACACATAAAACCGCACAAACACAAACACAAACGCGCAACACAAAGACACACGCGCACAAACATAAACACGCACACAAACACACACACAGAAGGACGCACACGCACAAACACAAGCACAAACAAACACACACAATCACACAAACACAACAGCACGCAAACACACAAACCACAACTACAGCCACACATGCGCATGACACGCGCAACCACAAACACACGCACACCCACACAAACACGTGGTATACACACACACGTGACACACACGCACACAGGTGACACACCTACACACGTGACACACACGCACACACGTAACACAGTCACACACGGTACACACACCCACACACACGACACGTGACACGTGACACGTGACACGTGACACGTGACACGTGACACGTGACACGTGACACGTGACACGCACACAGACACACACACACAGAGACACACACACACACAGAGACACACACACAGAGACACACACACACAGAGACACACACACACAGAGACACACACACACACGTCACACACACACACGTCACACACACACAGAGACACACACACAGAGACACACACACACGTCACACACACACACGTCACACACACACACACGTCACACACACACACACGTCACACACACACGTCACACACACACACACACGTCACACACACACACACGTCACACACACACACACGTGACACACACACACGTGACACACACACGTGACACACACACACACGTGACACACACACACACGTGACACACACACACACACACGTGACACACACACACACACGTGACACACACACACACACACGTGACACACACACACGTGACACACACACACACACACGTGACACACACACACACACACGTGACACACACACACGTGACACACACACACGTGACACACACACACACACGTGACACACACACACACGTGACACACACACACACGTGACACACACACACACACGTGACACACACACACGTGACACACACACACACACGTGACACACACACGTGGGGAAAAAAAAAGACACGTGACACGCACACACACACACACGTGACACACACACACACACGTGACACACACACACACACGTGACACACACACGTGACACACACACACACGTGACACACACACGTGACACACACACACACGTGACACACACACACACACACACACACACACACACACGTGACACACACACACACACACGTGACACACACACACACGTGACACACACACACACGTGACACACACACACACACGTGACACACACACACACGTCACACACACACACACGTGACACACACACACACACGTGACACACACACACACACACGTGACACACACACACACGTGACACACACACACACACACGTGACACACACACACACACGTGACACACACACGTGACACACACACACACACACGTGACACACACACGTGACACACACACACGCGTGACACACACACACACAACACATGTGACACGTTGCGCGTGACACACCACACACACAGACACAGACACACGCACACGCACGCGCGCACACACACACAAACACATGATGCACACACACACACGCACAAACACATGATGCACACACACACACACGACACGCACACACACACACACACCCCACACACACAACACGCAAAGATACACAGACACACGCCGGCACGAACACACGCCCAAGCACAAGCAGAAACACAAAGGAAACACAAGCGCCAAAAATAGGAGCTAGAAGAAGCACAAGCAGAGGGGCAGGCACAAGCAGAAGAACAAGCACAAACCCAACCGCAAACGCAGCCGAAAACACAAACACAACAACCAACGCAAACGCAACCACGCGAACACAAAAACAAAAACACAAGCGCAAACACAAATAAAGCGCGCACACACACAAGTACAGACACAAACACAAACACACACACACAAATACAAATCACAAACACGCGCAGCCACAGACACAGACACAGACACAGAGACAGACACATACACGCAACACGACACACACACACACATGTGACACAGACACAGACACAGACACAGACACAGCTCCGGACGTGGACACAGACACAGACATACACAAACAACATAAGCACACAGAGACACATGACATACGCACACACACACACACTCTGACATTCAGACACACACACACACACTCGTGACACACGTATAAATATAAATGCACAATATGTGTACATGTACAAATGGCTGGTTCTTGGACAGGCACGCGGCTTGAACATCACTTTCTAGCTTGTAACTGTTCGATCAGGAAAGCTTTGAGACTGGGTATGAGACTAAGTCTTGTACAATCTCAGCCTCCATGTCCATTTCTATATCATTTTTGCATGTACCGAGCTTCAGAGATTCCATGACGCAGTTTTGACAGTTGAGAGAGCAGAAATTGGACCAAAGTTGCAGGAAACCTTGTTTGTCGTGCCTGCTGTGGCATGTCCTTTGCAACAGCCGGACAACAGGTCGTCTCACCAACTATTTCCCGAAGCCATGAGGAGGCCTAGGGCATGCTCGATGCGTCGAGATTTCGTAGGACGCGATCACATGAGCTCTTTGCCCCCGGCCATTTCGCCGAGAGAAGCGTTGCACCTCAAGGGGTGAAAGTGTTTGGTGCTCAAACTGCCGGCGCTTTAGCGAGCCCAACAGTGCGTTTGCAACATGCACGAGTGGGGCCTGAACCAACCGCTTGGTAATATTCAGAGCAAACCTTCTCAGGCATTAGGATTGGAGCTGACACAGGTCTATCGAGATCTCATTTGCACGTTTGGTGGATGCCCTGGGCTTAGGACTCTGATTATCACAGGTCAGAACAGCTTGCACATGTTTGTTTCTTGCTTTTCCGGAAAGATTTGTTAGCTTGACTCTGACTAGGCAAGTACAGTCTAGGGATTGGAAGCTTGTCAGGCTTGGGTACCTTTGAAGAATTTGTTTTGTAATCCCAAGTTGACATGCGCCAATCCAGATCTCTCATGTGTCATCTTGATTCTGGCCTGCCCTGCTCACGTGCATGGTGCTACACAGCATTCAGCCTGCAAGGCGTCCATAGAGTTCTTCCCGGGCGATCGGTCAAGTGCTTGGTCCCAAAAAACACCCTTGCAACAACAATATTGTGTGTTTGGTGTGTGTGTAAATGTGTGCATGTGTGTGTATTTGTGCGTGTATGCGTGTCCGATGCATGTGACGAAATGCAATGCACTGAAATGCAATGAAATGCAATGCAATATAATGCACTTCAATGTAATGTAATGTAATTTAACGTAATGGTATGTAACGTATGTAAAATGTATGGATGTAATGTATGTAATGCATGTAACATGTATGAATGTATGCATGTAAATGTCATGCAATGTACGTAATGTATGTATGTAATGTAATGTAATGTAATGTAATGTGATGTGATGTGATGTGATGTGATGTAATGTAATGTAATGTAATGCAATGCAATGCAATGTAATGTAATGTATGTATGTATGTATGTGTGTGTATGTGATGTATGCAATGTATGTAATGTATGTAATGTATGTATGTAATGTAATGTAATGTAATGTAATGTAATGTAATGTAATGTAATGTAATGTAATGTAATGTAATGCAATGTATGTATGTATGTAATGTATGTATGTATGTAATGTATGTATGTATGTATGTATGTATGTATGTATGTATGTATGTATGTATGTATGTATGTATGTATGTATGTATGTATGTATGTATGTAATGTATGTATGAATGTAATGTATGTATGTATGTATGTATGTATGTATGTATGTATGTATGTATGTATGTATGTATGTATGTATGTATGTATGTATGTATGTATGTATGTATGGTTGTATGTATGTATGTATGTATGTATGTATGTATGTATGTATGTATGTATGTATGTATGTATGTATGTATGTATGTATGTATGTATGTATGTAATGTATGTATGTAATTAATGTAATGTATGTATGTATGTATGTATGTATGTATGTATGTATGTATGTATGTAATGAAATGTAATGTAATGTAATGTAATGTAATGTAATGTAATGTAATGTAATGTAATGTAATGTAATGTATGTATATATGTATGTATGTATGTATGTAATGTAATGTAATGTAATGTAATGTAATGTAATGTAATGTAATGTAATGTAATGTATGTATGTATGTATGTATGTATGTAATGTATGTATGTATGTATGCATGTATGTATGTATGTAATGTATGGTAATGTATTGTAATGTATGTATGTATGTATGTATGTATGTATGTATGTATGTATGTATGTAATGTAATGTAATGTAATGTAATGTAATGTAATGTATGTATGTATGTATGTATGTATGTATGTATGTATGTATGTATGTATGTATGTATGTATGTATGTATGTATGTATGTATGTAAATGTATGTAATGTATTAGTAATGTATGTATGTATGTATGTATGTATGTATGTATGTATGTATGTATGTATGTATGTAATGTATGTATGTATGTATGTATGTATGTATGTATGTATGTATGTATGTATGTATGTATGTATGTATGTATGTATGTATGTAATGTATGTATGTATGTATTGGGCTAAAGCGTTAACCGTAGGTGGTCGCTTGTCTTGACTCTTAATAAGTATCCACTTGGGCCACCATTTTGGCTCAAGTGGACCTTTTGATCTATTGTCTTGTGATTTGAAATCTTTCTTTCCCCTACTCTCAAAGCCATGTACGCCCCCGCCTACGCTGGTGCCGCGGTAGCAGAGGCCAAGGCTAAGGCAAAGGCCTCCATGGCAAAGTACCTGGCGAGCCTCGTGAAGTGGGAGGAAGAAGGATGGACCGTTTTGGCTGCTGAGGTCCCTCAGGCACCTGACGAGCGTTTCTTCTCCAGCGCAGATGAGCTGGAGCAGGCCCCCCTTATCCCGGCCAAGCGCAAGGCAGAGGATGAGCCGATGGAAGATGCAGCCCCTGGGGTGGCGCAGGTGCCGAAGGCCCTGACACGCCCCCCAGGGGCGTTCCTGGAGCTCCTGAACCCGCCGGAGGAGGACGTGCCCATGGAGGAGCTCCTGGCGAAGGACGAGAAGGAGCTGCCGATGCCCAGGTTCCCCTCGGCTGCAGCCCGCTTGGAGGAGGCCCGCCTGGATGCCCGGGCAGACGCCAAGTGGCAGAGGCGCCGGGAGCTGATGGCGAAGGTCAAGGAGCAGGCGTCCTCGGAGGAGGATGAGAACCCCGCAGCCCCCCCGCCGGGGGGGAGCGTGTTCACCAAGGCCCTCAAGGTCTCGGAGGGCCTCTACCAGTTCAGCGACGACCAGATGGCGGGCGACTTCCCTTGCTTCGATGCGACCACGGCCACTAGGCTCCGCCGACTGCAGGCCAAGGACGTCCAGCGGCTCCTGCGAGGCTTTGAGGGCCCCCAACTCAAGCAGGGGGGCCTGGAGCGCGTTGTGGAGGCCTTCTACATCGCCAAGATGAAGTACGAGCATGAGGCCCGGCTCAGCACCCCGGGACAGCAGGTTGGCAAGCGCGCTGGCTTGGGGTACGGGGGCCTGGAGAACCGCCCCCTGGGCAAGGTGCCCACATCCTGGATCTGCCCCTGCTGCACCATGCCCTGGGTGAAGAAGGGCGCCACGAAGTGCATGGGGTGCGGCAAGAAGACGGAGCCCATTGACACGGCGACCAACTCGGCCACCCTGGAGATGGCGGGCACGCATTGGCAGTTGACGGTGGATGACCAGGGCAATGCGGTCTGGACGGCGGCCCGGTCCGCGGGTGCCGAAGGCCCTGACACGGACCGGGCCCGCGACCTCAAGCTCAGTGCCTCGGTGGACGTCAGCGAGCTGGCCACCGACCCGATGGCCTGCGAGAACCCGGACCAGGCCAGCTTCTCGGACTTCGTCCCCTCCTCGGTCCGGGCGGTGATCAGGAACTGCCCCATGGAGCTGGACGAGGAGTTTCTGACGGCCCCACCGGGGGAGAGGCCCCCATTGCCAGGCGACAAGGAAGAGGGCCAGGAATGCAGAGCCTTCCACCCGTCTGCGGTGAAGGCCTTCAAGATTCAGACCCGGCTCAACGCCACCACCATCGCCCAGGAGGAGGCCAAGAAGGCGGACCAGGTGGAAGCGGTGGAGCGCTCCGCGGCGGTCCTCCACGAACTTCAAGGGGGGGCCATTGACGGAGGAGGTGATGGAGGCCTGCTCCTGAAGAACCTGGACTTGGACCTCTTCCGTGAGAAGCTGCTGGACAAGCTGGGTGCGGACTGGGGGAGACCCACACCGGAGCTCCTCCAGGCCCAGACCACTGCGGAGGAGGCGAAAGCGAAACACCAAGCCAGACAGGCGAAGGGCTCCCTCGAAACCAGAATGCTCGAGCCCATCGCGCCTCCCTTCAGTGCGTGGCCTAGGGAGGTCCGGGTCGCCATTGAGACTGGGGTCTTCGAGCCGACAACGGCATGGAGGGACTTCAGTATGGACGACCTCACATCCCTCACGGACTCCTACCTTGAGGCCAAGGCGGTCATCTCGCTGGGTAGGAATCCCTTCCCGGCGGCCCTCCTGGGATCCCCATGCCAAAGGCGGGCTCTGGTGCGGCGCGCCCAGGTGCCGAGGGCCCTGACAGGCCGCCCACCATCCCCCCAGCCTCGGGCTCTGGCGTGACGAGCTCAGGTGCCGAGGGCCCTGACAAGCCGTCCGCCACCCCGGTGGGCCTGGACACCAAGGACCCGGAGGTGCAGCTCTCGGTCCTGCGCTGGATGATGAGCAAACGGGTCGGAGAGGTCCGTATCTTTGCGGGCCGCTGGGTCCGACGACCGGGCCCGGTACACGTCCCGGATTGGGCGAAAAACCTCACCAAGGTGAATCCGGAGGCGTTGGAGAAGGGTACGCATCCCAGGAACCACCAGGTGGGTGGACTCCCCTGGGCCAGGTACTCCGTTGATGAGTTGAACCAGCAGGCGAAGGCGGGGGACCGACCCTACCCTGGGGACCTGCGATCCATCTTTTGGGCTGCCCCCCACGATCCGGATGAGGACTTCCACTGGACGCGCCAGATCTCGTCCTGGACACTCCCAGGCCTACTGGGGATGTTCGGGCACAGCTACACCCTGCGCCAGCTCTGGGGAGTCTGGGAGTCTCTGCCACTGCTGCAGGGCCCTAGGCAGCGGGGCCCGAAAAACAAGGCCCAGAATCAGACCCGCCTGGAGGGCTGGGAGACCCTGAAGGAGGACGCGCGGTGCTTCCTGAAGGAGGAGGGCCTTCCGTTTCCGCAGACAGGACCGGAGTGGCGATTGGTCTACCGGGCCATGGGCAAGGTCCTCGCGGCCCGGGCCTTCCTCACGGACACCCCGGCGGAGGTGATGCAGCTCCCGGTCCAGGACGTGGCGGACTCCAAGGAGCAGATGATCCTGCGGGCGGTATGCGACGAGCGCATCTCGGTCCCGGTGGAGAGCCTCCAGCAGTTCCCAGAGGTGTACAAGGCCCTCATGGACCGCATTGGAGGCCCGGGGGCCCTGGCGGAGGTGAAGGTCAACTGGCGCTGCAACACGAAGCAGTGGTGGGTCGGCGCAGTCCCCGACTCAGTGGCCCCCTCCATCTACCGCAAGCTCGGCTACACCAACGACATGATCAAGCTGATGGGCCTGGACCCCTCCGCCCCTGGGTGCCGGACAGGTGCCGATGGCCCTGACATCCGCCCCAGGGGAGGCGAGGGCGATGAGGGGATCGTTTACCCCCCCATCACGGCGGACAACGTCCACGGCGTGGTGGGTAAGGACTACCGGAAGAAGAACTATCCGGTGGAGATGAAGCATGTCTTCTGGGCGCACATGGAGTGTGGCCTGGTCCTGAGCTCCGTCACCCCGTGGGAACTCATCCCGAAGACAAAAGGGGAGACCCGGGGGGGCTACATGTGCAAGTATTGTAAGGGGTACTGGCGTGCCGGGGGAGGGGGCACCCGCCTCCTCCAGATCCGGGCCGGCAAGGCCATCTTGCAGCTGGTGTTGGACGAGCCGCCGGAGGGCCTCTACAACCGCTGGGTGAAGGAGCGGCTGGAGTACTACCGCCGGGTGGAGCCCTCGGCCCCGTTGCGGGACGTCTCCATCGTGGACCAGAAGGTGCCCAGGTTCAGATTCAGCCAGACCACCCAGACAGGCCACGTCTCCAATGCCATCTGGGAGCTGATTCTGCGGAATCCGGAGGCTGCTGCGCTCAAGCGCATCGATGACATCGCGAAGGGGGCCGCGTGATGATGCGGGACAACGCCATCTTCCGGCACACCATCCAGGACCGCGGCCATCCGGAACGGATGCGCAGCGCACCCCGGGGGGGGGACAGCTGCCGAAGGCGCTGATATCCCCCCCCAGGGAACAGCGCAGGCCCAGACTTGCACCAGGCGAGGAAAATTGGCGCGGCTTGGGCTGATCCGGGGTGCGCCTTGGTTCCCCTCTCTTGTTTGGTTTTCCCTTTTCGGGGCGGCTCCCTGGGTCCCCCCTTTTTCCCCCGTTTCCTCCGTTTCGGGGTTGACTTTCCGGGGTTTTGGGGGGCCCCCTGTTGTTTGGTTGGGGTTTGCACCTAGGGACTAGGCCCCCGGCTCGAGTGGATCATGATGATGTGGAGGCCCCGCCTCCCTTCCCCGTTTGGGACGACCTTCCTAGGGGCGCCAACCGCGCTCCAGTTGATTTTGCATGACCTTGGATTTGCACCAGTGCAGTCGGACGGGGAAATCCTCGTGGCGTGCTGCCTGGAATGGGTCAAAAAGGACAAGGTCGCCAACCCGGATGCGGTGGTCTTTGACCCGCGGCCGTGGACACGGATCGTGGGGCTGGCACCTGACGGCAACCACGTCCTGGTGGCCTCGGACACCTACAACTTGATCCTCGCGAGGATACTCGGCTCCCAACCACAACCGCTGGAGGAGGCGGATTTGGAGCTCGCTACTAAGACCCTGCAACAACTTCTGTTTCGTGCGGCAGGCGCCAGGCAATCGCACACCTATTCTCCACTGGAAATGGAACAGGCCATCCGGGACCGCGAAGAGTGGATCCTTTCCGGATCGATTGAGGCCCCGGATGTCCTGGCAGTGGCCAACAAGTGGCGGCATTGGAAACCAGGGAAGATCAAGACCCAATTGCCGACATCTCAGAGAGCGTTGGAACAACACTTGAGGGGTGGTTGGAACGCCTCCTGGGATACTTCATCCCCTTCCGGCACCAGATCCCCTACATGCACCAGGGGATGGGGGCCAGGGAGCTGGAGGAGTTTGGCCACCTCTTTGGTGATGCCCGGTTCCGTACCATCCGGGCACACTGCTTGGCCGAGGAGGGCATGCGCAAGATCGGCTTCCAGAACCTCCCCTGGACGGCCGGCGACGTCCGGCACCTCATGAACCAGGCGGTCACGTTGGAGGTCACCCCGGCGAAGCTCCAGAAGTGGTGGGGCACTTTAAAGTGGCTCTCCATTAAACTCGGCATGCTCAACGTTGACGAACACAAACAACTCCTGGAAGCGGAAAGCCATCCAGGAGACGCTGGTGGACACCCAGGTCAAGCCACAGCGCAAGGCGGTGGTTCCGACCCGGGCAATTGTTTGGGCCCTGGAACAAGGGGCAGAAGGGGCCCCGCCGGAGAACCGGGTCCCGGAGCTGACCAAAGCAGTGGACAGGTACATCATGGCGATGGCCAGGTTCAACCTGGCCTGCAGTGCGCGCTTCAACGACGTGCAGCACACCTCGCCGCAGACGGTCAAGTCCACGAGCAACACCCTGGAGCTGCTGGCCTGGCAAACGAAGACCACGTCGGCAGTGGCCATCAAACGGAACCCGGTCCCGCTCATCGCCCCATTGTTCTCCTTCTCGGGGGCCAGATGGTGGATCCCCTTGGAGCGGTGGTGGAAGAGATTCAGGGCCTCGGAGGAGTTCCGCGAGATGGACTACCTGATCCCCACGATCAACAAGGACAGGACGGGCTTCATCCCCCGCCCAGGCACCCCAGACAGGTCCCTGAGGTGGCTCAAAGACGCCTTGGGGAAGCAGGGCGCGCCAGTCAAGGACGTGGCTGAACTCTCATGGTACTCCTTCCGGGTCTTCATGCCGGATTTGGCATTCCAGGCGCACATACCGAGGGACCAGCGCCAGTACCTGGGAAACTGGTTCAAGGAGTCCACGGCGGATGTCTACACACCGACGAGAGCGTGGACACTCAGTCGGACAAGGAGGCGGTCGTCCTCCCGGAAATTGAGTGAGGGGTGGATAGCGCAGGTGCCGAGGGCCCTGACACGCTTCCCCCCATGCCTCAAGGCAAGGAGGCAGGGGGAGAGGGCGCAGGTGCCAAGGGCCCTGATACGCCACTACTTTTCCAGGGGCCCAGCCCCGCGGCCAGCGGGGAGCGCAGGTGCCGAAGGCCCTGACACGCAACCCCGAAGGGGCCTGGAGGGGGGAGACACAGGTGCCGAGGGCCCTGAGATGTTCTCACCCCTATCCCAGGGGGCCAGTGCCCCGGGAACCAGGGGACACAGGTGCCGAGGGCCCATCCCAGGCGGCGGATTGACGGGGTCCGCACCGGGTGGACCACAGCCGGACCGCTGGACGCACAGGTGCCGAGGGCCCTGAAATGCGACAGCGGGACCACACGGCATACGTGGAGGGAGGACCTCCCCAACGACCAGCTCGTCCGTTGGTATTGGCAGCTGATGCGATCCGTCCGTTGGGGATGGCATCAATTCTACTCCCATCAGCTGCTGAGGGGAGCTGCCCAGTGGAGCTGGGCAATCCTCCCATTTTGGCACTAATCCTTATGCGGCGTAAAGGATGCACCGTTTCGCGATTAAGGTACCAGTAGCACCAATGTGGTGCTTTGAAGAGTCTGGGCTAAAGCGTTAACCGTAGGTGGTCGCTTGTCTTGACTCTTAATAAGTATCCACTTGGGCCACCATTTTGGCTCAAGTGGACCTTTTGATCTTTTGTCTTGTGATTTGAAATCCCGCCCACCCACACCATGGCGGCGACACCAGATGAGTTGGTGGCACCACCACAGGAAGTTCCTGGAGTGTACACGGACGCAGTGGCTAAGCTCCACAAGACCGCCAGGAACCTCATGGTCCTCAAGGGCATCCCGTGGTTCATCCAAGCGACACTGTCGGATGAGGGCTTTGTCTCGATGGAGGACCTCGCGACCCGGTGGGACTCGCCCGACCGTGCAAGGGAGACGGCGCCGGGGGAGTTGGGCTTCGCCCCCAACAACCACCACTACACGGATGTGACCTCCCGGCTGATCGCGGCCCGCATGTTCCAGGTGGTTCACGCGGCTCAACGATCCATGGGAGTTGGGGCGCATGCAACAGCGGGACCCGGGCCACACACGCCCGGGGACACCGCCCCGAATCTCACGGTCTCGTGCGAACGGGGACAGCTGGAGAGGGTTTGGGAGGAGAAGACCAAGCTCACCAAACCCAAGCTGGCCCTTCAAGGAAGCGACCAGCTGGTGAAGCGCCAGTTCAAGCTCTGCGCAGGAGGCGAGATCGGTTTCATCCCCATGAAATACCTGGTACGCGCACTCCCGGAGCCAGGAGAACGGCCATGGAAGACCACTAAGAAGAGCACGGTTGATGGCTGGGACCGGGAGGATGAGGTGGAAGAGCGGGGCGAGCCCAAAACTCGCCACCAGCTCGAGAGGATGCACGCGGTGTTCCGCAACACCCAGAGCTGGTACGAGTGGTTCTATGGTGAGGACATCGGGGGCCGTTTTCCCCCGCCAGAGGACCACGTCCTGGCAATTGCCGAACGCAACGCATGGCGAAAGATTCACGAGAAGATGCATGAGGGCAACACCCTCAAGGCGGCCATGCTGTCGGTCAGGCAGGACACATTGTTCTGGACACGTGATATGAGAAGATCAAGACCTTTTCCAGGGGCCGCCCATCAACCAGGACATCCATGGACTACGCGCCAACTGAGAAGGGCAAGAACAAGTCCAAGGGCAAGGGGAAGTCCAAGGGCAAGCCTGGGAACAAAGGGAAGGGTAAGACCCCCCACCCGAACAATCAGGCGTCCCGGGGCGGTAACAAGCAGGCAGCCACCGACCCGAAAGGGAACCAGTTCTGTAACAACTGGATGCGCGGGCGCTGCCCGGGCAACTGCGGCCGCACCCACAAGTGCAACCTCATCCTGGCAATGGGCCGCATCTGCCTGGGGGACCACCTCCCGCAGGACTGCCCGGGTTGACTAGGGGCGCTGACCCCTACCCCCCGGGAGGCCTCAGGTGCCGAGGGCCCTGATAAGGCCCGGGGGGGCGAGAAGGGGCGCAAACGCCCCAAGCAGGCACAGAAGCCCCCTCCTGCAGGTGCCGAGGGCCCTGACACAGGGGGGGGACAGGCCAGGTGGCGGCCATCCTCGGCGGAACAAGGATGGGGACGGCAGAACCAGCGTGCACAACGCCCTCGCCGTGATCAGAACAGCCACACAACCGGCACAACGGCGGCGCCTCAGTCCCGAGCCACAGGTGCCGAGGGCCCTGATATGGCGGGGACGGGACGGTTCCCTGCAGGTGCCGAGGGCCCTGACACGGGGGGCCGCACCCAGAAGGCCCGAGTGCCGGATGACTGGCAGCACACCGCAACGCCAAGGGACACTCCCAGGAAGCAGCCGATCCCACTTCCGGCGCCCAACATCATCAAGCAGGACCCGGTGGTTTTCCACAAGAGCTCGGTGGGGCTGAATGAAGGGGGCCAACGCCTTTCAGCTGCCCCCCTGACAAGTCCAACGGAGCCGTCACCGGGATTGGACATCTTCCCGTGGATGGAGAACATCCCTGAGCCTCCATGAACGATGCCCAGGACAACCCTTCCTCCTGGACTTAGTGTCGCACTTGGCATCCCTTTCAGGTGACCCTGATTGGGAGTTCCCCCTAACACTGAAAGAGGGGGTCCCCTTGAAAGTCTCGGACCCTACCTGGACCTCCCCGGGAGTTTGGCCCACTAAGGAGGAGCTTAAGGGAGAAGCCTGGCTGGGGGAAGATCCCCCCCCGCCAGTGGCTCATGATAACTACCCAACGGCTGAACTCTTTGCCAAGGAAATCGAATCAACCTTTTACGAGGAACGAGCCTTGGACATGGTGGACGGGCCCTTCACTCGCTCCGAGGCGGCAGAGAGGTGCCGCTGCAAACCGGAGGAACTTTGCCCGGGCCCCCTTGCAGGGATTGATGAGTCGGACAAGATCAGGACGATCTATGATGGCTCAAAAGGGGGAGCAAACGCACACATCCAGGCTCACACGGAGGAGAAGACCACCGCACCGATGGTTGGAGACTGCCTCCATGCCATCCACTGGCTCAGGACAGCGGCGGACCATCCTCATCTACTCCGAGCCCCATCCTCGGGCACTGATGAGGAACCTCGGGATGTTCACCAGCCGGTGCAGGGGCAGTCCCCAGGTGCCGAGGGCCCTGAGAGGGACCCCCACAGCACCAGCCTGCCCCCAGGTGCCGAGGGCCCTGATAGGGGCAGGCGGATGATGGAGACCTCCGGCGGCCTGGACGTCTCTCCGCGGTCAACACCCTCAGGGAAGGGGCCACTCCCAGGTGCCGAGGGCCCTGATAGGAGGGCCCCATTCCCCCCAACCCCCCCAGGCACGGAACGCCCTGGGGGGAGCAGGGGGGAACCCCTGACGTGGCAGCCGCCGACACAGGGGGAAACCTTCATCATCCTCAAGGCGGATGTCACCAAGGCCCACAGGCGCATAAAAGTGCTCCAGAAAGACTGGAAATACCAGGTGGCCTGCATCCAGAACCGGTGGTGGGTCAATAGAGTGGGCACGTACGGCATGGCCTCGGCACAACTGTACTGGGGAAGAAAGGCATCCTTGGTGCTCAGACTCTTGTACTACATCTTCCCTCAGGTGGACTGGCACTTAGTTTTTGTGGACGACTACTGCTGGGTCCTCAGATGCAGCAGGGCGGACTGGGACGCCACAGCCATCCTGGCCACTCTTCTGGCGCTGGGAGTCCCGCTTTCTTGGAAGAAGACGGCGCTCTCCCCGGTCAATACCTGGTTGGGATTCGTGGTGGACCCAATCACGCCCTGTGTGCTGCTGGCTCCAGTCAAGCACGTCATAATCCTGGCCACTCTCAAACGGCTGGCCCAGGGGGACATCTTTACCAGCAAGGAGGTGGAACAAGCCCTGGGCCGGATTCAATGGGCTACTTCGGCGTGTCCATTGACGAAACCTTTCCTCCAGCCCTTTTGGAGCTGGAAGAAGGCCTGCACCACTTCGGGCAGGCCACCGAAGCTGGTTCGTGCTCTGGCCATCCTTCTGGGGAAGCTCTTCAACCAGAGGTTCCCACTGGCATCTCCATTTGCTCCCACACTTCCATGGACGGGGGCATCTGATGCGGGAGCTGGCAAACAGGCGGACCATGCATGGGTTGGTGGTTGGTGCTCGGACGTGCCCAACCCCGACAAGTCCCGAGTGAAGTGGTTCCAACACAGAATCACACCGGAGGGCGAGCCGTGGGCCTTCACTACTGGGGACCCGCAGCGGGCGATAGCGGCCTTGGAGCTCTTCGGCCTCCTCCTTTTGGTGAGGGCTGTTCTGCTTTGTGCAGCCGGCTCGGCTTCTCACACTAGGATTCTGGTTGCTAGTGATAACCAGGGAAACGTTTTCTCCCTGCTTAACGATTCCACTCGCAGGATGCCCAATGCGGCCATCCTCATGGAAATTGTGTTAACACTGCATGACCACCAGGTCATGTTAGGACCGTCGCATGTGAAGCGCGACTTTAACACATGGGCGGATGAACTTACTCATCCGGACCCGCAATTTCCGACTGAGAACCGGGTCTTCCCCTCAGTCGAAAGCGAATTGATCAAGCTGATCTTCGCTACTTTCCTTCCTCACCCATGATGCCGGGAGGGCATCCGGTGAGGTGGGAGGATTCCTCCCTCGCTGTGGGAGTGGCATCAATTCTACTCCCATCAGCTGCTGAGGGGAGCTGCCCAGTGGAGCTGGGCAGTCCTCCCATTTTGGCACTAATCCTTATGCGGCGTAAAGGATGCACCGTTTCGCGATTAAGGTACCAGTAGCACCAATGTGGTGCTTTGAAGAGTCGTATGTATGTATGTAATGTATGTATGTATGTATGTATGTATGTATGTATGTATGTATGTATGTATGTATGTATGTATGTATGTATGTATGTATGTATGTATGTATGTATGTATGTATGTGTATGTATGTATGTATGTATGTATGTATGTATGTATGTATGTATGTAATGTATGTATGTATGTATGTATGTAATGTATGTATGTATGTATGTATGTATGTATGTATGTATGTAATGTATGTATGTATGTATGTATGTATGTATGTATGTATGTAATGTATGTATGAATGTATGTATGTATGTATGTATGTATGTATGTATGTATGTATGTATGTATGTATGTATGTATGTATGTATGTATGTATGTATCACTTTTCTTATTCTAAAGTATGAATGTATGTAATGTATGTATGTTTGTATTGGTTTGTATGTATGTATGTATGTATGTATGTATGTATGTATGTATGTATTAATGTATTTATGTATGTATGTATGTATGGAAGTATGTAATGTTTGTATGTATGTATGTATGTAGGTATGTATGTATTTATGTTGTTATGTTATGTATGTATGTATTGTATTATTGTGTTGTATGAATGTATTGTATGTAGTATGATGTATGTATGTACGTATGTATGTATGTTAATGTTCATATATCGTATGTATGTATGTATGGTTGTTTGTATGTTTGTATGTATGTAATGTATGTATGTATGTAATGTCATGTATGTTATGTTCTTGTATGTGTGTATGTTATGTAGTTAATGTATGGTAATGTATGTATGTATGTATGTATGTATGTATGTATGTATGTATGTATGTATGTATGTATGTATGTATGTATGTATGTATGTATGTATGTATGTATGTATGTATGTATGTATGTATGTATGTATGTTATGTATGTATGTATGTATGTATGTATGTATGTATGTATGTATGTATGTATGTATGTATGTATGTATGTATGTATGTATGTATGTATGTATGTATGTATGTATGTATGTATGTATGTAATGTATGTATGTATGTATGTATGTATGTATGTATGTATGTATGTATGTATGTATGTATGTATGTATGTATGTATGTATGTATGTATGTATGTATGTATGTATGTATGTATGTATGTATGTATGTATGTATGTATGTATGTATGTATGTATGTATGTATTATGTAATGTATGTATGTATGTATGTATGTATGTATGTATGTATGTATGTATGTATGTATGTATGTATGTATGTATGTATGTATGTATGTATGTATGTATGTATGTATGTATGTAATGTATGTATGTATGTATGTATGTATGTATGTATGTATGTATGTTACGTATGTATGTATGTATGTATGTATGTATGTATGTATGTATGTATGTATGTATGTATGTATGTATGTATGTATGTATGTATGTATGTATGTATGTATGTATGTATGTATGTTTGTATGTTTGTATGTATGTATGTATGTATGTATGTATGTATGTATGTATGTATGTATGTATGTATGTATGTATGTATGTATGTGTGTATGTATGTATGTATGTGTGTATGTATGTATGTAATGTAATGTATGTATGTATGTATGTATGTATGTATGTATGTATGTATGTATGTATGTATGTATGTATGTATGTATGTATGTATGTATGTATGTATGTATGTATGTATGTATGTATATGTAATGCAGTGTAATGTTTGTAATGTAGTATGTAAATGTAATTGAATTGGAATGGTTATAAAAGTAAACTTAATGTAATGTGATGTAATGTCAGCGTAAATGTATGTATGCAATGCAACTGTATCAGTGTATGTAATGTATGTAATGTATTGGAATGTAATGGAATTGAATGGAATGTAATAAAATGTAACTTAATGTAATGTGATGTAATGTCACGCAATGTATGTATGCAATCTATGTAATGTATGTAATCTATGTAATGTATGTAATGTATGTAATGTATGTCATGTATGTATGTATGTAATGTATGTAATGTATGTAATGTATGTAATGTATGTAATGTATGTAATGTATGTAATGTATGTATGTATGTATGTAATGTATGTGCATGTAATGCATGTAATGCATGTAATGCATGTAATGTATGTAATGTATGTAATGTATGTAATGTATGTAATGTATGTAATGTATGTAATGTATGTAATGTATGTATGTTATGCATGTATGTATGTAACATAATGTAATTCAATGTAATGTATGTATGTATGCATGCATGTAATTCATGTAATGTGTGTATGTATATATGTATGCATGCATGTATGCACATTTCGGCGGCTGTGCGGGTACCACTTTTCCACCCGCACACGACACCGAATTACTAAGACGAATTGCATATCAGAAGTTCACAAAAAGTACAAGCAGCGAAGACGAATTCTCACCCTACGAATTGCCCGAAGATGAATTCCCACCCGAAGACGAATTACCCCCAAAGACGAATTCCAAAGACAAATTAATTTGTCCAAAGACGAGTTCCCACCCAGAGACGAATTCTCCCCCAAAAGACGAATTGTGTGAAGACGAATTGCCCTCCGAAGGCGAATTGAAAAATCAAGCTTAAGCAAGGATCGAGCTGTAAAATGTCAAAATATGAACTCCCAAATAGGATTTTTACTCAATGGGTCGCCAGATTCTACATATTCAATTAAAATTTATATCGGAATTTCTTCCCCAGTAAGTGTTCAGAGAAATTGTCTGAAACAGAGTTTGATTATAGTAAGGAAATGATTCAATTGGTCTTTGAGAATGAACTTTAAATAGGAAGTAGTTCCCCAAATATGACTGAAGTTTGTATCGTTTGAAATGATCTTAATCGGGCTTTGAACTTCCATGTAAGATAGAAGTTCATTCTCAAATAATATTAAGACAACTAATGTAGCGAAACAAATATTGGGCCAATATGCGCAGACTCCCTGGATTTGGTCTGGAGTTTCTTTTTCCATTGTGTGTGCGTGTTTGCATGTGCAGATGTCAGAGCTTTCACCTTGAGTTTTTTTTTTTGTGGCCGTTGCAAGCTTCAGAGCTTGAAGCTGCAAAATATCATGTTCCCAATATGTGTTGCCGTGTGTACACAAAACCATTGTAACGACAGTGTTTTCAAAGAAAGCCATACTCGACTCCGAAAACGAAGTCCGTTTTCGACATGTTGCGTTTCAGTCCTCAAAAGACAAAACATTTGCTACCATGAGGAAGGTAGACAATCTCACAACAAAACAAAAACACCCCCAAGTTTGAGGTTTGGGAGAAGTCATTCTGTCCCATTCTCCTGCGCGTGGCTGGGTTGAGGTTGTTTGGTGCGCGGGGGGCCACCATAAGCGTTTGGTGGTTAGTTCGCAAGCCCATTTACCTCTCTGTGTCAATTCATGACCGGTGCCTGAACAGACCGGCCTTGCGCTTGGGCATTGGCAAGCCACAGTTTGATACCTGTCTGGAGTTTGGCTACATGCTCCACTTTTGCTCTGAGGCATGGGCCGGTCTCTTGGCTTGCCACCTCATTGCTTAGTGAGCACCCATTCCGTCCCCTTGTTTCGGTTATGCGGCAAGTAGTCGATGCTATTCAAGACGCAACTTTCGGAGTGTTCTTGGAGGCAGACACTGGTTTGTTTTCCCTGGCGGACAGGATGCTTGTTTGTCCAGGTGAAACGGGTGCCACTATCTATTTTTGTTTTTTTTGGTGGGGGGTGGAGGAAAGTTGATCAAGCATTTTTTGTTCTTATGCAACCATTTGGCTGTCACGGATCGGGCCCCAAATCCAGGGCTGGCATTGTCCACCACTTTGACTCCTAGACCATGTGTCTCGACTTAATGGGTTGCCGGTCTTCGGGCAGTTCAATTCACACAATGTTGGGATTTGTATTACTTAAAAGTTTGCGGCAATGTACCCGTCGCTCCAGCAGGGATCGCGGGCCTCGGGGGCCGTCCGCGCAAGTGAATCTCGTCGGCGAGATTGTGATGCCCGCATGGGTCATTGAACAGAGAAAGCGTGGCGGCTTTGGCATGCTATCCGAAGCTCACCAGTAAGCGAGCAGGAAGTCCGCAGCGCAACACATCTACAAGTCGTGCATCAAACTGGTGGACTCCGGATGTTTCGCATCTACAGTGGTCCATTGCTTTTAGTGAGCTGAAATGCTGACAGTGCAGAACGGAGACCCGGCTGACAGTGTTGATCATCATTTCGTGTGTCTTTTTAGATAATCTTCCAGTGAATAGATGGTCTTGCTCTGGCCATCATGGATGAACTCAGCGAGGCTTAAAAAAAGAAGCACTTGACATTGTATGAAGACCGCATGCTCCTCAGTCTTGTGTAATGCTACAACGGGTCATGCCACCAACCAATGCTCGTGGAAAACAGTTGGTTTGAGAAGGATTCTGGCTGTTGTGCCGTTCAAGAACTTTCTTTCTTTTTTTCTTTGTGTCTCACACAAAGTTTGGACCATTGCTGGGATGCTCACAAAACCTAATTCTGGACTCGCTTCCTCGCGAGGAGAGGCTTATGGGCCGAGAAAAAGTCGGATCCAGATACTGTCGGCACCATGCCAGGCGATGCCACTGGACGGTTAAATCCGCGGAGATAGGGACACTGTGTTTATCCGCAATTCCTCCCGCCTGAGGCTTACAACAGCAAGGAGAGATGGCGTCCCCTAGGTCCACATAAAAGAGGTGAGCTAATTTTCAGTTTGTGAGTTAGTCGGTTGGTTGGCTGGGTAGTTTAACAGCTTGTTTTCTTGTGTCGCCTGTCCATTCTCCGTTTGTTAGGGGTTATGTTTTTGTGTCTTTCTGTCGCTCTGTCTTTCCGGATGTCTGTCCGTTTGTCCATCTGTCTGTCGTTCCATCTGTCTGCCTGCCTGCCTGCGTGTCTGTCTGTCCGTCCATCAGTCTGTCAGTCTGTCAGTCTGTCAGTCTGTCTGTCTGTCTGTCTGTCTGTCTGTCTGTCTGTCTGTCTGTCTATGCATCCGTCTGTCTTTCTGTCTGTCTGTGTTGTTTTGTTTGCTTTGTTTTGTTTAGGTTGGGTTAGGTTTGCTTTGTTTGTGTTTCTTTTGTTTCGTTTACGTTTGGTTTGTTTGTTTATGTTTGTGTCTGTTTTGTTTTGGTTGTTTGGTTGTTTGGTGTGGTTGTTTGGTGTGGTTGGTTGGCTGGTTTGTTGGTTGGTTGGCTGGCTTGGCTTGGCTTGGCTTGGCTTGGCTTGGCTTGGCTTGGCTTGGCTTGGCTTGGCTTGCTTGCTTGCTTGCTTGCTTGGTTGGTTGGTTGGTTGGTTGGTTGGTTGGTTGGTTGGTTGGTTGGTTGGTTGGTTGGTTGCTGGTTCGTTTGCTTGTTTGCTTTGGCCAAAGTGGCGTTGCGCTTCTTGTCTTGAGTTGGACCTGCCTTGTGCTGGCAGCGATCATGTCTCTTGGCATCTTAGAATCTTGTCTGCTGAATGCGTTCAATGCCGTGCAGGGTTGTAACACTTTTCCTGGATCTTGAAGACTTGTATTTCGGAAGGCCAGGTCTCTAGGACGCCAGATCTCTATGTAAGCTGTCGTTTCTGCCCTTGATGCCCGATCTTGGATTCCGGCTGAGACTACCGCACTACTTGGCGAGAGCAGAGGTGCAACACGAGAGGCACGTCGCGATTGCCAAAGGGCCGTTTGAAAAGCAGGTGCCTTCTGTTCAGTTGACACGTGTCCGTGCTCCAGCCGGCAAGGGCGGTAGCTCGCTGGCCAAGGCCCGGGCATCGGCTTTTCGCCATCCACTGAGTGCAGTGGAATTTGGCGTGCCGCTTCTTCCAGGCATCAGTCTGCGAGTTGCATGATGGAAACATCCAAAGTTGTTTTTGGCAGCCGTCGGCTGTTGGATCGTGTCGCGGGGGAGCACATATCTTCGCCCCCTGGATTCCTGGAACGCTGAAACTCAGCGCAACAGAGGCAGTCAGCCTCTGCAAGAATCGCCGACTGGCATTGGCATTGAGGGCCATTCACGCTCTGGATGGCAAGCCTGATATGTGTGGCTGCGCGCCGGCGACTCTAGGCCGCAGCCCCATCAGGCGTACGTTGTCTCCGCTTGCTTGAAATCATCTTACACGAGGGCAAGAGGAAGGGTTGCTTGCTGCTCTATCAGTCGACTCTCAAACTCGGGGCCGCAAATGGCAGGTTCATGTTGGTTTTCTTGGCATCTAAGATGTGCCCGTGGTGTTCGATACGTGCCGATTTTCGTCGGCAACCCCCGGGTGCGATGTCAAGCTGAACTCAGCCTTTTTTTCCTTAGCGGCACTCCAGTAGCAGACAGCAGCTATCAATCTGTCTGCCAACGCGCAGTACCCGGCAGCAGGGGGCGAACGATGGCCACAAAGAAACATCTAGTCGATACTTATTGCAAATCTATATTTGCGAGCATAGCAATCGTTCCTTCCCAAAGCTGAAGGTCAACGGGCACTGACTTGCTGCCACGTGTGGGAAGCCAGTTGTGTAATATGAATCAGAATTGAAGAACACCATTGCAACCATCTCATAGAAATACGAGTGTGTCTGAAAATTAGAAAGCCAGCCAGGTAGATGCTATCCTGTTGGAATCCTGCTTAGGCCAGCCAAAAAACGGGTCTTTGGGGTTCCCTCTACTTTGAGACCGGGCCAATGTTGCAATGGGCACAGCGTCTCAGAGATTTGTGCCCTGACCCGCGATCCTAGGCAAGTAGAATTTCCTGAGCAAATGGGCAATGTCTTCTTGACACTCACGGATGCGTATGCAGTAACGTGTGATTTTGGACAGGTTTTGTTGGGGCCGCCTGGCCTACACTGCAGTTCCTGAAACGCCTCTGTGAACCCTTTAACTGGAATCTTTTGTGCCACCTTAAGACCTTGCCTTGCGGGTCGTAGCTCTGGCACATTATCCTGTTCGTAAACGAGAGAAGCAGCAGCAACAACAACATCAACATATTTGACCGAAAAACCCTGGCTCGAATAGTAATGCTGATCCATTGTCAATCGGGACCTGCGGTCGCTCCCATGCGGCTGTCGCCCCCTGCCGGTACATAGTAATATCCTGTCACAGAGAATGCATGACATGGACAAAACTGGGCACTGGGACGGTGGGATGGCAAAGTGCGGAGAGTCCGTGCACAGGGGAATTCCAGTCACCCAAGAATAGCCTGCGGGACTGGTGTGAAACGTCATTTAGCCCCTCGCAGGCTGAGGAATACATTAGGCCGTTTTGGGTCTGGATAGTGAGCAAGCCCTGTGAAAGCCCATTGAAGTGGCTGAATGCTTTGAAACGAGCTCTGCCAGCTCCATAACCAGACCCACTCACAGTTTTAGCTGCTTGACGGTTGTTTTTTTGTGTTTGTTTGGGAGCGGGCATTCCCTTGAGGTTCCGGATGTGGCTGCAGGAGGGAAATTTGTTAAGAGAGACGACCGACCAGAGGTTTTTATCCTGCTTCAACCCGTCTCCCGTCCCTAAGAAACAAGAACAAGACATCCTGTGCTTGGACCGCAAGACTGCAACGCGAGCAGGTATCTCGACCTAGCTGATTCCAGGGTCGTCTTGGGTATGTAAGGCTTGCATCTTATGCCTCTTTGGCACCTCTTGGGTATCACAGTATGTTCCCCAAACAACCCATGAATGGTTCAAGGGGCGATTGCTTACCCCTAGTCTGCAGAACGATCTTGTTTTGTTTTAAAGCCAATCACTTCGATCTCGTGTGGTGCTCTGGAGAATACTGAAAGGATGACATCCCATTAAGGAGGCAGATAAGTCGCATGTGAATCAACACATCCCACTTGGCGGAGGTTCCCGACAAATTTGCAAGGACACTGTTTTGGTTGGGGTTATGGTTTGAAGACGGGTTTGTGGTCCTGTTCTGACTTGAATTGGTCCAAGTTTCTCGCCCGAGGCACCCCAGGCACGAGGGGACGGCGGCTTGAAGCAGGCGTTCCAAGAATGGTTGATCTGGTGGCGTGCCTGGTGTCCATAATTGTCAGTGCAGACCCCCCACACAACCCCCCTGCCCTCTTTAAAGTGATGCATACACGATATACCAATCGGCGGAAGCGAGCACCGATACACCGATCACCACGGCTGCACCGTTGACATGGTGCTAGCACTCCCTCACCCATATGACGGAATACTCCAAGTTGCAGGCCCCGATGAGTAGTGGCCGGCCACACCTTCAAAGCATGCCTCTGTGCAGATTGCAATTGTCTAGAAACTGTCCCTCTTGAAATTTCTGAGCCCAAAGCAACATGCGTGGACAATAGCTGAGGCGGTTTAGAACAAATTATGACTCCGTGACTTTGTATCTTCTGTGCGGAACATATGTACCAACAGTCCATGAGCAACATACACGAGGCACTGAAATAACGGGGTGAGTAGCACGACAAGGTGTACATGTGGCCAAAGGAAAATGTCTGGACTTTCATTCTCCTGAAGGTAGTTTCCGCCTTTGGGAATGGGGACCAACTTGCAGTTGCTGGTGGGTGGAGGACTTAGTCGATCCAAACGTGTGCCGTGCAGGAAGATGCGCGCCGATTTGACTGCACAACTATGCATTCTCAAATTGCTGCATAATCTGAACAAGTGATAGTTTGCACGTGAGCACTGGCGGCGCTTTGGGGTGAGGGGCTTTGGCCGTGCAAGTTGCCAATGTATAAATCATAGGTGAAAGACACTCCGTTCTTTTTTGCTTCTGGAGTTCTGACTTTTTTGCCCATGCAGACCTGTGCTTTACAACATTTGCATTTTTCCTGCCACTTGATACAAATGCACGACACAAAGCACAGGACACGCGTGCCCACTGCCGAGATAGAATTGACACTCAACACATCAGCAAGGCTCAACTCAAATTGCGGCACCGATCGAGGCGCCGCGCAAGAGTTTGCCATGGTGTCCCCCAAGTTTTGAATGGGATAGATCGTGACAAATCCGCCTTAAGGACCCCGATAATGTTTGTTCAACTGGAGCCAACAGCGCGACGGAAGGGTCATACAAATACCTCCACGCTTTGGATTTGTTTGTTGCAAGCCTGAGAGGCCTCGCTCAGCTGCACAGTTTGCCTGCTGTATGGCCGTGCCACGCCGATTTCGTTTTTGTAAGGTGAGTGGATGCCCTTGTGAGTCAAGACAAAGACCAGGGATTGTTGCAAGACAAGCCGATGTCACCTGAGGCCAAGTTCATGTGTCACCAGCTTGTCAAGGACCCCCAGACCCCTGCTTCGCAGGGACAGGGCAATGGCTTCTATCAGATGGATGGCTCGAAGGCGCCGGAGTCGCAAGCAGTCACGGGATGGGTGGGGGGCGCGGGGCAGGAGGGGGAGGGGGAGGAGGGGGGCGGGCCCGTGAAAGACGCTATGAAAAGGCCGAAGGAAGCCTGGCCCGCGCTGGGGGAGCGTGGGGGGGAGGGTTTGTACAGTCAGCAGAATCTTGGAGTGTTTATCAACTCCTTTCCATCATTGCCAGGCTGCAAGGCTGGGCAGTTGATTTAGCATGATATTGCACTTGTTGCCCCTTTGCCGTTTACTATGAGGATAACCCACCTGGCACAATGCCATTCTGCAGGTCAAGGTTACGAGGATGGCTTTTGGCTTTTCACCCTCCCTGAGTGGGTGTGGCGCAGTGTACATCCCGAGCATTTGCCTTGCTCTCTTCATTGCATGGTTTTCGCTTGGCTATGTTGTGCCCGTAGGGGAATCCCCATTTCGGGACTGGCACAAGCTTCTATTTTTGCAGGCAAGCATTGACACGCAGGAATCCTGGAACACAACTAGACAATCTGACATATTTGGCAAGGGCACTCTTTTTGTTTTGTGAGACATGAAAGTTCGCGTTTGGTTGTCAAGAAGATTAACAGCGGCCCTGGTTTCAAGGAATGTTGAAAATACAGTACAGGGAATCTGATTTAAGGAAGCCATACCCACGAAAACCCAAGTCCACATGTCTGCCATTCCTCAGATAACATCGCCGATGTGCAGGTTGACATTGATGCCTTCTCCGCTTTCGTCTCGCACTAGGCGCGCCTCAGTGGATCAGCTTTTTGGAGTCCAACAGATTGGCGTGGCACGGCCAAGCCTTGCCCTGCGTCTTGCATTGCATCAGGTTCGCAGTTTGAGCGGCTTGATCGCATGTATTGGTCATGGAGCAAGAAACACCTTGCTGTACGGGGTGGTATATGATAGCGTGACATGAAGGCTGCAAAGTGCATTTGGCCGCGCAAACAGTATAACCGAACAGCGCAAGCAACGACAGCCACGTGTTCTGCCTGCCTTGATGCCACACACCAGGCGTTGGACCAATTGGCCAGGGTCATGGAGTGGATGCGTAAGCCATTGGCCAAGGAAACGAGAAGCCTCCGAGCCCCGCACCTCCGCGTCGCGTTTAGGATGCCCGCAGACACTGTCGCAGTTGTGGTTCTGGTGGGTTTGGGCAAGTTCTGGTTACGCCACTTCTCAAGATCAAGATTCGGGCCACGAAGGCATCAGCTCGTTTGGCCTGAAAGTCGGGTAGCATGCTGCACCTGCGCAGAAGAGCCTTCGCAGATTCACAGCAACTTAGGGAAAATGATTGCCGGCTGTCACTCAAAAGGTTCAAAGGTCATCTTCTCCTTGCACTCAGATCGCCAGTTCTTTGACCGTATTTAGGCACGCGAACAGGCTCGCAAAGGCGCCATGACCTGCCAAGGGTTGCTTTCAAGGTGGTCAAAACTCTTGCCTCAGATTGCTCCTTAAGCATCTCAGCGTAGCTCCAAGGGTGGGTTTTCTTTGCCGTGCTTAGGATTGCGTTGCATTAGCTGCACCCAAGCCGAAGAGTAGTTTCCCGGGCATCACACACGGCTGTGGGTCAACAATATGTACCCAAACTGGAACCCTGGTAAATGGAAACTTGGACTGCAACCTGCGGTCCCCTGGTGGTTTAATTTTGACCCACAGCCACACCATTTCAAGCAGCACCGCGTTATGATGTGCTGCTACACCTCGTCTGGTCCTTCAGCGCTACAAATGGTTTGTCCCATCTCACGTTTGAGCCTCGTTTAACCTTCCACCGGCTGCGCGTCTTTTTGTGCAACTCGTTCGTTGGACCACAGGCTCACTTGTGGTGGCGACTGAAATGCGCGCTAAGGTACTCCAAGGAGCTAAATACTTGCAACATGCTCCCATGATCATGATCATGGGCTTATTCGGTTTTACAGCACTCTGCAACCCCATTCCAATTATTTAGGCCCTTATAGTAGTTGTCTCATAGGGCATAGCCCCTGCTTCCTTCCGCCCGCAGGCAGTCTCTGAAGGTTTTGCGCGAAGCCAAAACACCGCGCGCCTCCAAGATGCACGAAGGATGCCAAGGCTCTGACAGCCTTTTAGCGTGAGACGTTGATCTGGGGAAGTTCACGTCGAACTCCAGTTCAGTGAAACCCTTTCCTTTTTTTATTGGCTTCCCCACGTGAGAAGGCTACTCTGATTTCTGCCATCACAGAACTGGGGTTTTGACAGAATGAAGCCAGTGGCTTTGAATGACTGCACAGTCTGACTTGTGTTTTGTTTGAGGAGTCTTGGCACGCCTTTCCGTTTGCCCGGAGTCTTTTCCGGGACCCTGACTCCAATGCAGCCTGTTTGAGCGACATCGGACACTCATCGAGTGGTTCCCCAAGTCGTTGCAACATAGGTCACTTTCGAGGCGCTGACGCGGATTTGGTGCAATCTGTATGGGTTGTGGCATGATACGTGAGTTGCATGCGTGAGTTGGCCAAAGCAATGTTTCTTGTTTGGCCTCAACATGTTGCAGCACTGCACCGTGGAGAAGAGGTCAATTCTTGCTGTGCATGTTGCATATTTCGGTTGAGCAGTGTTTCAAGAAGCTGTGGTGGTTGCCTTGCGGCTAAACACAGGGCTTCTGCAGGGGAGCGGCAATCCTTTCCAAACTTTGATTGCAGCCATTTGGGCCGTGTTGAGGGTATTCATATGCCAAAGTATATATATATATATATGGAGAAACTATACACATATAAGCAACATATCATTGTGCCGCATGCCTATTTCTGGCTACCTTAGGGTTGCGATGTATACCTGTCTGTTACGTCTCCGTCTTGCCCTCTTTGACCTACCCTGCGTTCAAAGTGGCTCAGCTTTCCTCGCCGAAAGTTGGCATTTGGGCACCGGCGGTCCAATAACTCGGAGTGAAGATCAGAGCCCAGAGCGAAGCTGAGACGAATTCGAAGCCGTGAGCGTCACACCAATCCGAGCGCTCTATTCCCTTCATTTTTGTGAGGGGTAGAGAACAAGAATTTGACACTTTCGTGTTGGTGTTTGCATCCAGCCCAGTGATGGCGCTGTTAGTGTTCTTTCCTTCTTTCTTTGCCGTTTTGGTCATTTATCGTCATTTATTGTCATGGCCGGGTTTGTCCCATTTCTCGTACATGTTGACTTTGGATCGTGCAAATCTAAGCAAACACTGAATTGTCGCAAGGTGTTCTTGGGGTCGCAACGAGGCAAACACAACACCAACTATTAAAATATGTTTTAGCTCCCTTCCAACTTCTTTATTTTCAGGCTCGCGTCTGGCTCGGGGCTTTGAATTCCGCGCGGACTTCTTCTGTGGCAGGAACTGACCAGCGCGACAGGAAAACGTCTGGCTTGGATTGCTCGCGAACGCTTCGAGTGACGCTGACCTGAGCTGATCCAAAGCCACTTTCAGCGGTTCTTGCGTTTGTTGTTTTATTCTTCTTTGCTGAAGCTATGTGTTGCAGCCTGGCATGCAGTTGCTCCCCTTTGTTTAGCAACATGTTGGGTTGCCGGGGGGGGGGGGGTTGCCCGGACCGAATGACGGTCGCTTTTGGACGTGGGTTGGGAATTGTGCAAATCCTATGCGAATAGCAGTGAATCGTGGCTTCGGTGGGATCTGCAACTGTCCAACTTTGCATATTCGAATCTCAGATTCGAATACGCGGTTCTGGCAGGCAAAGCATTCTCATTTTCTCGCAGCAGGCTCCAGGACTGTGGCTTGATTGTCTTAGTGAGAGACGTTCAGAACGCCACCAACACTTTCATGCGGCTGTCCAGGCCGGGCTGCCGTGTATATGCGAAGCAGACAAGTCATGAGCTGCGCTGATAACTTGCTGGCAGAACTTCCGTTCCTGCTCGGTACTGAGAGCACAGCGGAGACAAAGACCAGCATGTGGCCCATAGGCCAAAGTTCTTCCATAGGCCGGACTGCTTAAATTGGCGATGTTTGCCCTTTCCAGAAGATCTCTCTTAGCATGCGCATCGGCATCGCTGGCGAGGGCCTCACAACAGAGATGTTCGGATTGATTTGGGAAGGCAATATGACGACGGCTTGCAACAGATGGACTCGAGCCGGTTTGCAGGCAGAGGTAAGTGTGAGTGTGTGATGTATACAATCGCAATATCTGCCGCATGTGGGGAGGGAGGCGGGGGGGAGGAGGTTCACCTCTCGAGAAGGTCAAGAGCCCCTCCCTTAATCTGTGCGCTGCGCCATTGGCGTTTCGGCTTTGAGCGCTGGGACCTTGCCACCGTGCCCGGAGGCAGGGGTGGGGCAATTTTCGGGAAAGGGGGCGTCACAACGCTTAGTTTCCAGATCTGACACGTGACCTGAAAATATCAGGTTTCTCAATGCCGGAGCACACAGCAGGCTGCTGCCGCCGGCTTTCGACGTGGATTGCAGCGATCTAAGTTGTCTATCAAATGCAAATGACCGCCGCTAGGTCTTATAGCCGCTACTATAGCTTCGTCCACTGCGCATGAAAACTCGACAGCGTTTGCAATGGGCTATACGAACCTGAAAGCACTTCCTTGAACAATTGTATCATGTTCCAATCCATTTGTATCATGTTCGTGTGTACCTAACGATTATCTTGCTCATGAGCATCTTGATCAAATGTTTGTTTCACATTTCTAGACTACCCTACGATGAAGGTTCTTCTCCTTCAGGTCGGTGCATGTTGCCCCACTCAACAACAAATCAACCCACACTAGTGGCACCTTCAGGAAACTGTTATAATTTTAGAACACTAATGCGCTATTTGAGGATGGCCCACACACACACACGCACACACTGGGCTTGAAATAATTCCACGGACCAGACAAGTCTAGGCTCTCCTTCGGTTGATGTGCTGGAGTGATTCATAGCAGGAAGGGGGCACTTCCTAAAATGTGAACTTCCAGCTCATGTCCGCAACATCTCAGTCTCATGATTTCACCAAACTAATCTTGCACGTGTCAGGCTACAACTTCATCTAACTAAGTCAACATCTGACAGTGTCTGTACTTATGGCTTCCGAACACAATGTCCGGATTTTTGCCTTGCAGGCAACAGGACGAGATTTGCACCATGCTGGCACGGCACCCAGCCACGAGAGGCTTGAGAGAAACAATGCATTTGAGTTGGATATTTTGGGATAGTCCAATTGGCAACGAGAGCAAAGTGCCTGGAGCCGACATGCCGGCTGGCCCGGTTGTCAAAGGACCGCTGCACTTGTCTCGAGAGGTTTCACGCGCTAGGCATGTCGGCAACTGAATCGCAGGAGTCGGGCGATGGCTTCTCAAGAGAATTCAAGGTCGTACTTGATGTCGTTTGGAATCTGTACAATGTGTCATAAATCTTGTCAGGGCAAGAACGTGGCTATGTAGCAATCTGAAGATGGAAGTTGGGATTCAGCCTTCGGGAACCGCAGCTGGACTTGAGGATAAGTCACGCCTAGGCTCAAGAAATGACCCAATTCAACCGGCTACAGCCCATCAAAATTTGAAAGACAATCGGCCATGGAATGCCGTGAGTCCCATTGAGATCCCCAGGCCCCGCACGCCTTCCGCGCGCTGGGCGCCCGCCGCTGGGGCGCCAGAGGTGTTGAAGGGGCGCGAGGTCTGGCCGCCTTTGGACAAAGTGGGTTGGTCACTCCTCCGAATTAACATGGAACCTAGAGCGATCCAAAAAGAGATTCCTCTGGCGTTTCTGGCGTTTGGGGTTCCATGTTAATCAGGGGGTGTTGGCTCTGCTGGCTGCCTGCGGGCACGTTTGCAGGAGCTGAGGCGGGCGGGGTTTCCTGACTTGCCAAGGCGCTCCTTTGCTTTGACAGCAAGAGCGCAAGCTGTTGCTACATTTGCTTCGAGCTTGAACTCGAATGCTGGGATATGTCGGATGTTGGATATTGCCGCCCGTAGCACTTTTTGTTCCTTCTTAGCATATTTTGTGCGTCATGTTGGATGATGCTTAAAAGGGCCTTGCTTGTGGCCCTTTTTTGGCTACGGAAAGAAGGCACCAAGGAGGGCTGCCTGTCGCCCACGCGATTTGGATAGCTTAACCGCCCGTGGAGGGTTCTAGGCAAGGGGACCAGCAAAATTACAGTAATATCGGTATGGACCTCTACCCAATTCAGAGGTCCAGGTGAAGTTGGCTGATAAGCCAACTGCAACCAAGGCGCCAAGGCGCCGACATGATGATTTGGAAGAAAACAATGTCCAGAAACAAGCGACCGGCCCCCTTTCAGGCTCATTGCGCAAGTTCGTTTTTTAAGACCCTGGATTAGATGCTCTAGCAATGCGCCATCCTGGCGAGATGGGCATACCGGGCATACCTCGCTGAGGTGTGCTGGCGTCCCAGGCGCGGGCGTTTTGGAATGTGCCAGGGCCTCAGCTAGTGCCAAGCGGCGTATTTTGGCAAAGGCGGCAAGGGGGGCCTCGTGGGACGGATGGGAACTGGCACTGCGGCAGAGCGGGCATGCCACGGAAAGATATAGCTTTCCCGTGTTGGCGCCGTATGACGCGAATGAGCCTTTGCCAAACTACAACTGCTTCATGAATAAGGGAGCAAACTGAGAGAGTGGAGAAGGCAGGCCCTATAGCAAGCAGGCAGATTTGCAAAGGTCGTACAAGCCCGCTTTGTGAGCTTCCCCAATGGCTGTATGCTGCACACTTGCATGGTGTCGGTTTTGAGAGACAATATTTGGTGTTCCTTGGCGATGCCCGCGACCGCACTTGCAGGGAGGTCCCTGGCAACTTCTGGCGCTTAGCTGTACGTGTTCTGCTACAGCCTTGCGGTTGTATGAGTTGTGCGAGCCAACGTCCCACTGTCTCGAGTCTGGAGAAAAGGCTAGTGGGACGAATGGAGCTGCGAGCTGTTGAGCTTTCCGAAGATGTGACCAGCCTTTATATCTAGGGCGGACACTCGCAATCTCACATTTTTGCTGCGAACTTGCATGCCAGCCGCATTGTAGCTATCACAATCCTTGCTTTGCTTTGCTTTGCTTTGCTTTGCTGGTCAAAAAAACACAACTCTTCTATCTTTTGTTGCCTGGCGTACTCACTGGTACTCATGCTGGCGAACTGGCATTGGCTGGAACGTTGCGTCGGCCATAGCGGCGTAGTGTTGCTGTGAAAGCTGATGCCAACGGAAAGCGCAGATCTGGAGTCGCTTGCTGCACCTACGCCATGTGGACGTGACAAGTCACCCATGAGCCCCGCGTTCAGGTCGTTGCCCGTGCTGAAGAGTCCCGGTGGCGCCGTGGCAGAGAGGGAGAGGGCGGTTCAAGAGAAGCAAGCCCGGACCTTCAGTGATCTTGCTGCCTGTCTTCTCCCTTGTGTAACCTTTGCTTCTGAATTTGAACTAAAGACACCTTACTGGACGTTTGGAATAATGGCCAGCCAGCAAACGCGTGTGAATGAACGGCTCGGGTTTGTCATGAGAAAGTTGTCAAAACTTCATATTGCAGCGCCGATGGAGAAGTTTCCTGTAGTGTGCTTAAAGCTTTCTTAACATATTCGTGTCTCCTTATATTCGATTGATTCACATCTCCCTAGAGTCGGTTTTGTATCACAGGAGTCGCAAGGCACACTAGCCTTGGCGCGCCATATGAGGTCGACTCTGGGTGAGCTGGGGTGGTTGCTGAAACCAGGGTGCCAACCTTTTGACCTTTGGACTGTTCGACTCTGGAGGCTTAGGCGCCAAGCTCGTCCCACTTGAGAGACTTGAGGGCCTTGAGGATTTGGTGCAGACGGAGTCCACGTGGGTTTCAAATGACCCCAATTTTGGCTTGCTTTTGATCTCCCAAAATAGACTTTAAACCCAACCTTTAAACGGCAAGCCCACGTATCAGTTGGCTTCTTAGATTCGATCCTATTTGTGGGTGAACCTGCCCCTTCGGTTCTAGTTGTTTGCTTAAGTTGCCGTTGGGAGAAAAGGCCTTGGGCTTGTCAGCACCAGTCCCAGAGACGCATTGTGAATGCGGGAAGCAAGCAAGCCCTTGTTTGGGGAACGCAAAGGATGCAGAGAACTCAGGGACTTGTGTGACTTGTGTGACTTGTGTGCCTTGTTTGACTTGTGTGACTTGTGTGCCGTGTGCGACGCGCGCATGTGTGTGTGTGTGTCTTTGTTTGTTTGTTTGTTTGTTTGTTTGTTTGTTTGTTTGTTTGTTTGTTTGTTTGTTTGTATGTGTGTGTATATATATGTGGGTGTGTTTGTGATGGGCGGAGATGTCTCGCCGGAGATTCGCCATCACTTTTTGGGACCTAGTCAATTGCAGCCCACATGGCTGGGACGAACCACTTTGACACCAGCCCATGAAAGCAGCGGGGAAGCCTGTTTTGTGTGATGGAGGGAGATGGACATCAATCGCTTGAACAACTTGTCTGACACAAGCCTTCCGAACTGCTACATGTGTTCGATTCTGCCCATGACTCCACAGCTCTTTTGGCCTTCACCGAGGCGCCCATATCACCAAGTATCACATCGTGAAGCCCTACAAGGATGGAGCGGCCTGGCTTCGAATTGGTTCTCGGCCTTTGGTTCGTGATTTTGGACGAAGGACACAAGATACGACATGGGGGGGAGCTGCAATGGGGGCCCGGATCATGGCCGCGGCTTGTGCTTCAAGTCGAAATCCCGTGCTAATGAACAGGGGGACTAGCCGTCTTGAACTGCAAACTGCGCCGCAGTTTGCTGGGACAGGGTGTTTTTAATCAAGGCAGAGCGGGCTGTCAAGAGATGTTGAGATGGGCCACATGCAAGAAATGCTGTTTCTGCACAAGCCCACCTGAAGGCCATGAAACTTAGCGTGATCTCAAGGATACTTAGCTGGGTCAAGGTGCTATCAGGGATTCAAAAACACAAGAAAATGCACGCCCGAGGCTTGGGGCTAAGCCGAGTGCCAGTTCTGACATTGTCAAGGTTACACGGTACTCAGGCTGTTGTTCGCGTAGTAGTTTGAGTGAGAGAACATGAGGCAATAATTTACACCCCGATTCGTGCGTTCCCGTGGATTTTTGACACAAATCAAAGCAGGCCGCAGGTGCTTCATGGCTTTGCCTGAAGTGCCACACATGTCAAGCATGGAAACTGCCAAGGGACTGCACCCGATTCTCCGGATCCAAGTTTTCACGACAAACGCCACAAATCATAAGAGGATGGACATTCATGACTTTCTCTTCACGTCGTGCTCCTGCAAATGGAGAGAGTCGAGTGCAACCCAAAGTGAAGCGTTTTTTGTGGGTGTTTCCAAAAGTTGGGGACCTCCTTGATGCGAACCAAGGGAGAACCGCACATAGCCCAGTTTGAGCGACTCTCTCAGGTGGACTACGACGACTTTCTGATTTCCCTGCCGGAGAGGGACCACCTTGCCAGCTTCACCAAGGAGGTGCCGCTCTTCCTGCGATACCTGAAGGCCGGTGAGCATTGAAACGTGGCCAAGCACCATGTTGGGCCAAGCACCCTGGAAACTTGACACGTTTTCGAGGCTTTGGGCCTCAAACCTCCCGGCCTTCAAAGCCAGGCGAGCCAAAAGTCGCGCGACTCGATTCGACTCGCAGGTGGTCACGGACCAGGAGGGCCGTGGGGAGGCCTTCAAGGCCTTCCTGGAGCGCAGCAAGAGCGGCCTCGTGGCGCCTTGCGAAAAGAGAACGCGAAAGGGGGCTGGGGTGTTGGCTTCTTTCTCTTCCCGGGCTCCAAACCATAAATTTGGAGAATTAGAGGAGTGTTTTGCAGGCTGTCATGCTTCTTTGAAGGGGCCTTTTTGCTGGAATGCAGTCTGCTTGGCGTCAATCTTACCGGCAGTGTACATTTGGCAGAGGCTAGGGCCTTCTGAGGGGCGCTTTTGATGGATGATTGCAGTGACTCAAGGAGTGATGGCAGTTTGAGCAGGGTGAACACTGTACTATGACCAAGCCGCTGACAGACAACCCGCTTTTGCCAGGAGACAGATCCAAAGAGCAGATAAGCTAAGTTACGCTAATGCGTTGTTGACCGAAGCATCACGACTTCTTTCCTTCCTGCAGGGCAGAAGAGACGTGCTATAAAGGTTTGGTGTTTGACACTTTTAGTGCACAGGGCATTCATTTGCATCCACAGGTTAAATAGACGCGGATCACAGCCACTCAGGGAAGACCACTTCCAAGAGTTTCAGAATGTTTGACTGTTTGAGTCGCCCGTGTGGTTCGAGTTGATCGCTTGTTTTTCTTATTGTGTATTGATGTTCGCACTGAGCATTGGACTCTAGGGTGAGCAACAGGAATGCTTTCCAGGCTTTGTCCGACAGCATACAATTGTTTGGAGGCAGGCAAAGCAACCTCTGTGAAATCGAACAAAGGACTGTCCGTAGTGTACTGCACTCAATCGGCGCAGTCTTGAATTGAGCAGAAGAGTTGGGGCGATGACATGGATTTGCAGCCTGCAGTTTGCCTGACAGTGAGGGCAGGTCATTTGAGCCTGATTAGAGGAGAGGGAACTTTTGCTCCGTTGTACGCCCTACTGCAATGTCAATGCGAACCGTCATCGTGGAAGGAATGTGTTCATGCTACTAGTAGCTGACATGAATCCATAGGAATTGTCTTAGCAGTAGCAACGAAACAGAATATGTATAATATAATATATATATATATACATATATATATATATATAAATCTAATATGCATACGTATATAATCCCCCCCCACCCCCGTTGGGGCATGGTTGAGCCTGGCCGTTCGAGGTGGAGAGCGATGTCTTCATCACTACAGATGAGTTGCTAGCGACTCGACGACATGGCCCTCACGCTTGTGGCTCTTGTGGGGGATGAATCAACGCGGTGGATGTGAAGGATTCCTTCTGAAGTGGGACACCATGCTAATCAACCAGGGGTGTATGAATCCGAGGGCTGTGTTAACTCTGGGTCCGTATTGGCTATGCTAGTGCTCCGCTTAGAGCCTTGCCTGGGAGCAGTTGGCGGGACAGACGGGTGTCATGGGCCGCATGCTGGCCATCCTAGACATCACCAAACCGCGCGCTAATCTGGAGAACCCTTCGGATTTACGAGTTTGTTCGAAGAATGCTTCTGACGCAACCCTGCAACTGGGATTATGTGTGGAAAGTTCAAGATTGACCCTTGAACGAGGGGTGTGGCATTCAATGACGAAGCATCTGAACAAAGTGGCAACTTCTCGCGTTTGCACACACTTTTTCAGCTAGCCGGCGCCCTTGACTCAACCAACAAAAACGCGATGCCAAAAAGATGTGCCACAGGAGCCAAAAAGCGGCCGTCCTCAAGGCCTCAAGGAAGGAAAGCGAAGCTCTTTTCAATCCTTTCCCTGGCATGGAGCACAATGGGATCCAGCAGCATTTCCCGAAACTAGGCCATCATGTGGAAAAACGGCTACTCGGACGCGGAGAGGAATGCGATCCAGCTGCCTGGCCCCAACATGCAACGGCAAGTCTCTAGGTTTTTGGGGCATATTGCAAGAATCTGAAGGCCAGGAACTGAAGACTCTAGACTGCAAGGCTTTCAATTCTGTTTTTTGGACTCTCCCCTGTCACAAGTAAAGGGGGGAGGCTGTAGAAGGAACTCAGGGGGTCAAGGTGTGAAGGCTGGATAGTCCGGCTTGTCTTGGGAGCTGAACAGACCTACTGCTTGTTGCCCCACACCGGAGCCAAAGCACAAATCTTAGTCCAAGAGCCTATTTTGGATGTGTCTGGAAGGTGTTCGGCCTGCTTCAAAGAGTTATGTGTGAAGTGGATAACAATGTGTGGGCAACCTGTTGTCCGAGCCCAGTATAGTACGAGGAGTCTGGCATGCTTTAGATGCAATGCAAGAGCAGGATCCTGCTCGAAGAAAATGCGCTTTCATGATCTCAGCAAACAGTTGCAATCCAAGCGCTGTGCCAGAATGCACACTGTTTCCTATCCTAGCATATGCCCAAGCTGGTGCAACATGCAACCTGTCATTGCTGAAAGTGTGGAGGAAGCGCTGTACAAACATGCTTGTACAATGCTTCCTGCGCCGCTTGGAGCCTAGACAAATGCTCTTTGCAGATAAAGCGCTGTACTGATGTAAGTTCACATGCTGAACTCAAGAACCATGCGTCTAACATTCCACATCGCCTGCTAACCGCTGGGGGTCCAACCTGTGGTTCGAGTGCGCACATTGACGCCACCATGGAGTGCACAAACATTGACCTGCGCAAAACACAAGATGAGCTTCTGGTTGCGGCGCAGGTTTACCTTCCCATCGGACTACAAGTTTCACTACCCGGAGCTCTCCGTGATGTTTGACATCCCCGAGGAGGAGACTTACAAGTTCTGCATGCGCACTCGCATGGAGGACAGCTGGGGAGCCCAGAGGCTTCTGGAACCGGGAGCAAAAGAAAAGGAGATTCAAGCATTCCTTGCGCAAGTGGGTGTGTCTTTTCAAGGAAACCCCAAGAAAGGTGGGTTACCTTGTGGTTTCCCTTCCAAACCAGCCAAAAGGGGGTTCCCCTTTTGACAGACACACCCAAGGCAGGGATTGATCAATGATCTCTGCATGACACTTAGCGTGCTAAATCGCTTCTTTTCCTTGAACTCAAATCACGTACTGGAACCTGTGGGTCCCGTTGGGTACGGCTCAGCTTGAAACCGTGCATATTGCTATTGGCAGGTCTGCGAGCCCGTGTAAGAAATTGAATTGCTAGTCTTGCGATGCTATTTGTTGTTAGTCTATTGCTTGGGATGACACGCTGAGGCGTCTGATTCAACGGACTAGGCTCAGTCACATGCTATGAGGCTCTGGGTCCTTTTGGCTCAGGGATGAACTGGTTGGCCTTTCAAGATGGCCAATGAGCTCTCGAGGCTTCAAGCATCTTGAGGGCTTCGATGGAATTTGCGCGTACATTATGCTGTGGTCCAAGCATCATATTTCATGGGAGCACAACCCGAGGCCTTTCCGATTTGTCGTGTCCCCAACAAAGCCCTTCAGACGACTTGGGCAAGTGATGCGCAAGTTCTTCTCAGATTTGTCAGATAGCCCAGCTGGGAGAGGTTGCCCCACTGCCAGCACCGAGGTCACATTGGCGAGCTGGATCACAGCAAGGCACCTGCGGGATGTTTGCTTCGGTTGTTTTTGGGTGTGCCTCGATCATAGTGAATGTGTTGCTGGGTTGCCTTGGCAAGCTTGCAGACAACCTGGCAAGGTGAAGAGGGAGGGCCTCATCCGTGACCACTGGCTGATTTTCGGCACTGGCCTCTTTATCTTCAAGACCTTCCCCTTCTTCAACTACTACTTCGGCCGGATACCCAGACCCGCAGGAAGTGGCAAGCCTCGAGCCTCGAAGTTTGCCTCTGCACAAAGGATCCCGTTTGCCCAACCTGCAAGACCTGCCTTCCCAGTTTTCGGTCAAGAAAGGGTCTTCTTGGTAATTGGAAACAACCTTCGCGGGCGGGTTGTGAGCGATTCCTGGGCTACTGGACTGCATAAAAGCCACTTGGTACTCAAACGTCTGGAATTTTGTTGCAATGCCTTAGGCAGACTGGATGTACGGTCGAACGGACCGTAGCCACCCCTTAGAATTAAGATTGCCGGACCAGGCAGACACTGAAACACATGTGTTGAATTAAATTAGTGAAATATAGTGAACTAGTTTGTGAATTATTTTGATGTGTCCAATCTCTACCTCCCAGCGGCAATCTTAACCTTAGAATCTTCTCACGTGTTCTTGGAATCGAATGTTTTTCCTTATAGCTTCTGCGACGAGGTTCCGTTGAAGAACAGATGTGTTTTTTGGAATATAGTTCTTTGATAGACTATGAGGCATGGTCAATGTTTATCGTGCCCCCAACTGAGATGGGACATTGTTGAGCAACGCGCATTTCCCAGTAGTGTTTTGGGAAGCAAATAGGTGCCCTTTGTCATCCCCTTTACTACAGTAGACGGCAGCAAATACTGAGTTTTGCCAAAGTTGTGCCATGGTCAAAAGGCCCTCTTACTGTTTGCTTGGACGGTCATCCACCTGGTGGTAAGGATCCTGAATGACCATTAGACTGATTCCTGCTAAGAGAACCATGACCATAGGCCATATAAGGAGTGGCGTCCTTCGGATTGGTAATTTCCCGCTTTTGAGTTTGCACGCGCCATCCCAAACTTCCAAAACGCGCGCCAGTGACCTTCATCAGAACATGAGACACTCAACATATGTCCACATGAGTTCCTGGTGACTGACCTCAGAGCAAAACACCAAGCTCGTGTTTGGGGCTCCAAATCACCAAATGGAGCCCCGCACCTCGCAAGGGCCAACGGCCAACTGAAGATTCTTTTCAGGCTTTGACTCAGCTTTGACCTCTGGCGCGTTTTGGGTGTGTCTCGTGAGGCTACGGTTTGGGATAGCTCTCGAGATCCGAGGGAGACTGCCGATGTTGAGAGATTCCCATAGTTCAAGCATGTTCAAGCACGTGAGCACCAAGCATAGACATCTGAGGTGTGAAGGTCTTTGGTACTTCGATGCTTCCTGGCCAAAGACGTGCTTTCGCGATTCGAGCCAGAAGCCGGACGTCAGCGAGAGATTTGAGCAGAGGTCTTTCGGTTTTGGTCTTTCGGTTCGGTCTTTTGGGGCTTGGAAGGATGGAGTACGCAATTGTGAAGATTTGTGCTCTTGATGTGTCTTGACACCGGCCGAAGCACTGACCGGTCGCTTGGTGTGGATAGCGACTTGTGTTTCGGGACAGCCCCTCCATCCGCTCCCACTGTTACTCGACTTTGCGCGGCTTCGAGCTGGTTAGCGACAACCATGGCATGCAAGTTGGAAGGGTTTGCCTGTCCTCTCCCGCATTTCCCTGGGTTTTGGGCCATGTGAACATCTTTGGATCCCGACTCGGTGAGCCTTCGCCTAAAATGAGTGGTGAATTCACCTAGCCCAAAATGGGATCCCAAAACGGTTTTGAGCCACAGCCAAGTGGGGCCTCAGGTGGCTGAGTTGTTCAGTGGCACCAATCATTTTTGCGTTATTTTTTGGTGGCCCCACTAAAAATGGTCCAAGCCTCAAAAAGGGTTCCCTTATTTTTTGGTGGTGACCCTGGTCCAGCACCCTTTTTTTGTGGTTCCCTTTTTCCAGGGTCACCGAACTCAGGTGGTGCTGGACGATGTGGCACGTGCTGAACCGCTTCATCGCCAAGACCACGCGCCGGAACGAGTACATGGCCGCGCAGAAGACGGCGCAGGAGGCTGGCCAGGGCTTGTTCCTTCCTGTGTGAAGTGGGGACATGTATATTCATGCGTCATGCATGCAACATATATATATATATACATATGTATATATGTATATATATACACATCATTACACATCACACATAAATACATCATACATACCCGACTATAGACATACACATATATTTAGAAGAAACTAATTGGATGTTCATTGGATGGTGCATGTACGACATTTGCTTTTCTTCCGCTGAGAGGCTGAGACACAATTTTTCGTTGGGAAGCCCAGCAAGGTCACAGCGCCTTCAGCGTGGGATTCGGGTGTTAAGTGAATGCAGTTGGGCGTTTGGAGGGGGGGTAGCGGGGGGGGGGGGTGGTTGGACCAGCTTCCGCTGTGCCAGCACCGTGGCACATCCACCGTACTTTCTAAACCATATAGACCGCGCTCAGCCATGCCCACGAAGCATCGCATTGAATCGGTTGACTCTGATAGACTCCGAGCGATCTGCCAGAACACTTGCCAATACCCGATTCCCAGACGCACTTGTGTTTTTGCACATCATACTATTGCACTTCCCTTGTACAGGTCAGTTGAGCATGCTTGATTGTGTCTGCAAGAGTGACACATAGTGACACAGACTGGGGCTGGCGGAAACTCGAACACAGCCCCTCCGCCACCACGTGACGTGGGCGCGCTTTGTGCTTCCCAAAAGCTACAAACTGGTTTGTTGGGTTTTGTGGGATTCACTCAAAGAGGTCTCAGGGCGGTTCCTCACATTGAGCCGACATTTGGCTTTTGTCTTTGTCGCGGTATTCCACTTCGAAGAATGCCGAGCTATTAGTACGGTCGGATTTTGAGGTATCTTTTTGTTAGTTGAAGGGGTGTCCAAGGAGACAGTCATTGCTGCTTCGGCCTGCCGGATTTTAGACTACACTCATCGTCCTTAGACCATAAAGAACCCACATTCATGTGAGTCGGCCATCATTTCCCATCTCTGGGCGAACAACTTACATCTGATCCTTGCCTTGCAAGAGACTCAGATGTCAGCAGTTGTTTGCTTTTATTTTTCTCCATAGTGCTTCCATGCTGCCACAGCAGTTGGGCCTTTTTGGTCTTAACACAACCAGCCCAAGGATGTTTTTTTTGGTTTCTTGCTTCTCTGGAATGCATTGTGAGAGCTCTTGTCAGCCTCCATCGTGTGGCAGTCAAGTCGCTTTGGCGTTGCTTCGCTGTGCATTTTGTGTGTTTTGTTTTGGAGAATCTTTTATTAGATTTGGACAAAGATAGGCTTGTTCTTCGCGCCTGTGACATCCATCGGCAGGTCATGGACGGCGAGGACAAGATAGTGGAGTCGATGCGGCGCTTCGCCAACGATGCCAAGTGCGTGGAGTACTTGAAGACCTTCAAGGACTGATACAGGGGGGGGGGGGTCTTGTTTGGAGGGTGCCCCCTTTCAGGTTGGTTGAAATGGACACCAACAGGAAAAAGCGCGATTTTGGGGGTCCCTAGTTTGAGACAAGCCCATATGGGACTGTCTCTTGAATGCCGGGGAACCTCCCAAGGATGGCCGTTTTCCTTTAGATTTCTCTGCAAGCCTGAAGTGAAGAAAGAGCCTCATAGGAGTGACGGATCTTGCCAGGCTGCTGGGAGCACATGGGAATGCAGTCCACAAATATCAGCGGCCTAGTCTAATTCCAATGTCTGATATTGTGGGGCACTCTCACTCTCACTCTTTCTCTCTCTCTCTCTCTCTCTCTCTCTCTCTCTTGAAGTAGAACCCCAGCCTGGAAAGCTCTAATTTCATGATGGTTTGCTCCTGAACACCAGAATCAACTTGGCTTTGGTCAAGTTCGAGACCAAGAGAACTCAGGAGCAAGCCCCAAGATAATTTTGAGGGGATCCGGATCACTTTGGGGGGTACTACCGGCGGACTCCTAGAATCCAGACCAAATCCCCCCTTTTGGTTGGTTTCAATTGGAACCAACAGAAACCCATTCCCATGTCCTACTAAATCCGCTTTTGGTTGCTATTGCATGATTCCCATTGTCGGACTCCCAGGACGATTCCGAGGAGAAGATCTCGGCCTACCGCAAGGCCCGGAAAACCGCCGAGTTGGTTGCTGGTTGGGATGTGATTTGTTTGTCTTCCTTATGGGTCTGTCTCAAAAAAAATCGGGGGTGTCCCAAAAAGGTGGTTGTCCTTAAGACACCTCATATGCGAACCCCGTTTTGGTGGGGACGGGGTTCCGAGGGATCGACAAGCAGAGCCCACATTTCTTCCAGCCTCTGTGACCTTCGGTGACACACCGGCCAGCCCCTTCATTCCAAAGGTCGTTTTGGCATCCCGAGCCGCCAAAAAGGAGAGAGACAGCCCACCGATTCCCCATTTTCCCATTTCCCCCCCTTTTGGGAGCGGAGCCCGATCAGAGATCGGAGAGGCCTTGGTGGTGAAGATGAAGGAAGACCTCACAGAGCGCGCCAGCAAGCAGCTCCAGGCCATCGCCTCCTTTGAGGCGAGCGAGCGGACGGACAGAAGTGGAGCGCGAGCCAAGGGTCGCGGGCGGGGGGCGGGGCGGGGGGCGGGGCGGGGGTTGAGATGGGTTGAGGGTTTTAGAGAACCAAGATCCGGTCATGTTTTCGCGTTTTTTCCCCGAATATTTTTTTTTTGGGCTCTTTGTTTCGATCAATTTGGACTTGGTGTCAAAAGAATCGAGGAGCTTTTCGTGACTGGATCTTTTTCTTGTTCAAGATTCGAAACTGGGGGCTCTTTGTTTGATTGATCAGGGTATTTCTCTTGAGAAGGGTCATTATTGTGTAGCAATTTTAGAAGTTGGACCCTTCAGTGGATATGGTTCACGGTGCCACGCTCAGGGGTGGGAGGGGTGCCGAAGCGTGGATTCCATCGTCAGTTCATGTGGGTCCGCAACCGAGTGACGAAATGACATTTGTCCATCTTATTGCAAGCCTGAGTAGGTTTGCCTGTTGCCACCCCAACCCCTCAAAACCATCTATAGCCCATCGGGCCTGTGAAACTGTCCCCGCACCTCAACCGCAGCCAACCCAACCCATCAAACCAGCCCTCCAACCTCCAATTCGCTTAGAGGTTTCGGTGAATACTCATTCAGGAATCCCTTCTACTACTATGCGCCAGGTACATAGTCGCCCGCGCGTTTTTGCGCATGTCCCCAGAGCTGCACACTCGTTGACGCATGATAAGCACACCCGCTCACTCGCGCCACGTCAGAGCGCGCGCGCTGGCACATGATAAGCACACCCGCTCGGGTGCATCACGTCAGAGCTGCACGCACGCCGGCGCATGATAAGCACATCTTCTAAGTGCCATGTGTGCTGACTTGATCCAAAACTGCACACGTCGACCTGAGATCCAGCTAGCGTGAGTTAGTTGCCGGGATGTCCCACAACCCCAGAAACATCCACGGTGCCAGCGTGCGTGCAGCTCTGACGTGATGCGCGTGAGCGAGCGAGTGTGCAGGGGTGGAAGCCACTCGGACATGCGGGTGGGTAAATACCCGGTACCTTCTACTAGTAGCACAAAGTAAGATCTTGGACTTAGCCATGCAGCACGATGAGCCTTTCATCTCACACCCGGGGCTGAAAGTGATCTTGGGCTCGTTGTCAAGCGGCCTTTTGGCTATGACAGACAGTTCCCTGCAATGTGCCCCATATATGCCGGTGCTTCATCCACCTAACACATCCACCTATCGCGGCCACCTGCCAAACAAACATCAAACCACCCCGAGGGGCAAAAGCAGAGCAAGGCCACATGTTGGTTCGAATATCTCAGCTAGGCGGGCATGGGCTCCGCCATGCAAGACCTCGTGGTGCGGGAGGCTGGGATGCGAAAGTCGACGTCCAAGCTTTTGTGGGAAACCCGAAAGACACGCAGGGCTTTCCATTCGAAGGATGCCCAAAGTGGTACATAGTTTCAGTGGAACCCGCTAATTGCAGACAGCTGCTTGGGTTGAGCAAGTTTCATCCTGTCAAGAGCAGATCATGCAGACATGTAGCTGCAAGCAGTCAGGAACTCAAGCAAAGTCAGCCGTATGGTTTGCAATGTTGCCACGCATACGACCAACAAGACCGGAGTCACGATGATTCCTTCCAGTTTTCTCGGGTTCAAGTTCTCAGAGAGAGCAACCTCACAAAAACAGAGATCATTACAGCTTTGCCAGGCTCAAAGAAAGGGAGCATGCGTGAGAAAATCGGCCAGTCGTGTTTCCCACGCCGCAGGCCGCCTCATCTTTCAAGGAGAAGTTCCCTACCGACAAGGGCATGCAGGACAAGGCCTGCATCCGTGAGCTCACGTCCCGAAAAGGTCCTTGCAGGTTTCCAGCTTGGGAGTAATTGGCCCTTCGGTCTCAAAGCCCGCAGAAGGCCGTTGCATTCTGAACCAATTTTTCCGGTTTCGTCGATTCTTGTTCATCGCACCTGCCTTTCAGTGCTTTTGGCCCAAGAAAGAGACAATGCCACACTCCACTTGCTTTGCACACGCGAATGAATCATAAGAGACGCCGATGAGCTCTCAACGCCCAGCTGGGACGGTTTCGGATCATTCGCAAGAGCCCAAACGGCACAAGCATGCCTCGGTCATCAAACTTCTCTTCAAGGATGCAATGATTCTTGCCGTAACCAGTCTTGCACTAGATACATCACTAGAAACTGTTCAGGTTCGCCAAGGGGCGAGCAGATTCAAGCATCTGATTCTTGGCCTGTAGCATTTGACATGGAATTGGGAATTCCCTCCCAAATTGTGAAGGGATCCTCGCGTCGAGTTTTTTTTTTTTTGGGTTTTATTTTGGGATTTGTTTTTTGTTTTCCGTCCTGGCTACTAAAATGCTGTAATTTACAGCATTTTCTCGCGAAATGTACGTATTTTACGCGTCAGTCAACATCATCAGCATCGTTTTCAACATCCCCCGCATGTCCAGCCAACATAGCCAGCATCACCAGCAAATTGGCTTCCCGCATCTCATGGTAAAAGTGAGGATTCAATTAAAGGCGCAGGGGGGTTGGGGGGGGGGCGGCAGCCCTGCAATGATGATCGAAAAATTAGGGGCAAAGAATCTAAAAAGTCCAAAAACAACGGGGGGGTTGGGGGGGGGCGGCAGCCCCCCCCATGATGATTGAAAAAGTGATGATTCAATTAAAGGCGCGGGGGGGTTGGGGCGGGCGGCAGCCCCCCCCATGATGATCTAAAAAGTGATGATTCAATCAGGGGCAAAAGTCTAAAAAATAGCGGGGGGGTTGGGGGGGCGGCAGCCCCCCCCATGATGATCGAACAATTAGGGGCAAAGAATCTAAAAAGTAGCGGTCGCATGATGATCGAAAAAGTGATGATTCAATAAATAGGGGCAAAAAGTCCAAAAAGTAGCGGGGGGGTTGGGGGGGGGCGGCAGCCCCCCCACGATGATTGAAAAAGTGATGATTCAATTAGGGCCAAAAAAAATAAAAAAGCAGCGGGGGGGGGGCATCAGTGCCTCTGCGCCAAGGCCTCATGGTACAAGTGAGGGTTCAAATACGGGCAAACTAATCCCTGCAGATCGAAAAAGTGATGATTCAATCAGGGGCAAAAAGTCTTAAAAATAGTGGGGGGGTTGGGGGGGGCGGCAGGCCCCCCCACGATGATCGAACAATTAGGGGCAAAGAATCTAAAAAGTAGCGGTCGCATGATGATCGAAAAAGTGATGATTCAATCAGGGGCAAAAAGTCTAAAAAATAGCCGGGGGGTTGGGGGGGGCGGCAGCCCCGCCATGATGATCGAACAATTAGGGGCAAAGAATCTAAAAAGTAGCGGTCGCATGATGATCGAAAAAGTGATGATTCAATAAATAGGGGCAAAAAGTCCAAAAAGTAGCGGGGGGGTTGGGGGGGGCGGCAGCCCCCCCAGGATGATTGAAAAAGTGATGATTCAATTAGGGCCAAAAAAAATAAAAAAGCAGCGGGGGGGGCGGGGTCATCAGTTCCTCTGCGGAGGCCTCATGGTACAAGTGAGGATTCAATCACGGGGGTCACCCCCAAGAAAATGTTTCGGGCACTTGTCTGCCAAAAGCAAATCAGGACAGTGACTGCACAGGCCCGTTCTTGTGCACCATATCCCATCGCATTTCCACATGGCCTCCAAAAGATTGGACACTTTCAAAGCTGAGACAGGTTTGTTCAACGTGATCAGAGGCTACCTGCAATGAACACAAATGAACACACAGCTAGCGCAATTTCCAATTTCTGTCGAAAAAGTCAGGGCTCCCTTGTGTGGTGTTAAACATTAGGAGTCCGTCTCCATTTCGAGGGAGTCTCCATCTGTGTGGGGCTTCGGGACCTCCAAGAAGGCAAGCTATTTTAGTGCGCATCCAGCCTGGACTGCGCTGCCGAAGGCATTTCACGAGTGGGCAACTGAACTAATTGTCACGCGGTGTAATTGCTGCAAAGCTCGCGAGGCCTTCGCGGCCGCGGTGAAGGCGCTGAGCGGCGCCACGGTGGAGGCCGCCGAGGAGGGGGGGGGAGGCGCTTGGGGGGCGCTTGGGGAGAGGGGGGGGGAGGGGAGGGGAGGGGAGGGGGGACCTTGAAGCTTGTTGGGTGAAGAGCGGAATGTTTCCTTGCAACCAGCTTGAAGGCTTCCCTGTTAATACTCCCACAGCCTTTGCAGTGCATCTTTGCTTGGATTAGCTATTTTGTATTGACCAGGCGTCCATTTCGGAACCACTGTTGCTTGAATGGTCATTTGTTTTTCTCCTCTCGGCCGTCTTCAAGCCCTTGCGTCTTGGGGCGAGGACCCGGTGGCGGCGCACTTCATGGCGGCCTTCGGGTCGCTGCAAGGGGTGGACCTCACCACCAGCAAGGCCGACGCCAAGGGCTCGCGCCTTGGCCGCAAGGGGCCTGGAGGCCTGGCTTCGGACCATAAGTTTTTAAATTTTGGAGGGGGTTGGCGCTCGCCCAACCAGATTTTTACACCGGATGAGACTTGGTTTGCCGCAGGCTGCCACGTCTGGGTTTGGAGTGCAAAAGCGCCGCCCTCTTGTTAACCCGTGATACCGTTGAGCAGCAGCGGGATAGGGCAATGGCCCAGGTCCAGTAAAATCAATGTGACAGAGGCATGAGCCCGCGCTATCATAGAGCCATAGGCCACTGCACGCACCCAGGATTAATTAGGTACATTCTGGCCGAGCTTACTTTCGACAAGGCAAGCAGATGCAAAGACCCGTTCGCCGGCTTCACACCTGAAATTTATGTCTCTCTCAACACGCCCTTGTGCTCCTTGGCCCTTCCTCCAGGCTTGCGGAGCGGGTGGCCTTTGCTCAGCAGAGCAAGGAGAAGGAGTTCCAGGCGGGCTACCTGGGTTCCGATTTGCGGCCGACTTTGCTCGGATCATACAAAGCGTTGGATTGAATGGGGGTGTTAGTGGGTTCACAGCGAATCTACTTGCAAAATGGCAGAGGTTGGAGGGTGCAGCATATTGCTCGGCACCCAAAGGCACCTATAGGCCGGCTGCCACCAGAACCAACAAACCCCAAGTGAGTCGAAAAAAAAAAAAAAAAAAAAAAAAAAACCGTTGTATGTGTGAATGTAAGGCATGATCCCAGGTCTTTTGGACCTATCAAATTAGCTGCACCGCCGCTTGTAATTTGAATGGCAGGAGTGTGTTGCAGGAGCGGCCGCGCAAGTCAAACATGGGGCCGCGCAAGTAAAGCGCAAGTGAAGCGCAAGTGACGCAGTGATGATTCATCATCATCATCATCATCATCATCATCATCATCATCATCATCATCATCATCATCATCATCATCATCATCATCCGCATGGTCGAAAGAATCCGGAAGATTGCTAAATTTTCGCGCAAGTCGCGCAAGTCGCGCGCAAGTCGCGCGCAAGTCGTAGATGCCTTGGATCAGGAGTGGCCCATTTCTGCAGTTTGCATTTTCTTTGTTTCTGCAGATCCCAGCAATGAGTTGCAGCAGCAGCAGCAGCAGCAGCAGCAGCAGCAGCAGCAGCAGCAGCAGCAGCAGCAGCAGCAGCAGCAGCCAGCAGCAGCAGCAGCAGCAGCAGCAGCAGCAGCAGCAGCAGCAGCAGCAGCAGCAGCAGCAGCAGCAGCAGCAGCAGCAGCAGCAGCAGCAGCCAGCAGCAGCAGCAGCAGCAGCAGCAGCAGCAGCCAGCAGCAGCCAGCAGCAGCAGCAGCAGCCAGCAGCAGCAGCAGCAGCAGCAGCAGCAGCAGCAGCCAGCAGCAGCAGCAGCAGCAGCAGCCAGCAGCAGCAGCAGCAGCAGCAGCAGCAGCAGCCAGCAGCAGCCAGCAGCAGCAGCAGCAGCAGCAGCAGCAGCAGCAGCAGCAGCAGCAGCCAGCAGCAGCAGCAGCAGCAGCAGCAGCAGCCAGCAGCAGCAGCCAGCAACAATTTGCAGCGGTGTACACACCTGAGACCTCATACACTTAAGGGGCATGTTTTTGGGGGACCTCACTCTTATGAAGACCGCCGCTTGGATTTGCAATGAAAACATCCTGGGATAAGAGTTTTAATACGTTTTTTTTTTTCCAGCTCAAGTTGTGATCGAGCTTGAGTGGCCTTCCTGTACCACTCTGCACCCCTTTTCCTTTTTCCACATCCGTCCTTGCAGATTTGGTGCGGGAAGCCCATGTTCGGGTCATGGGCCATGCGTTCTGCGCGTGGGCCCAACAACGAGGCCGTGGGTTTGTTCTTGAGGAGACCTTCATGGTCACGGCCAAGGAGGCGGAGGAGGTCCGCTCCCTCGCCAGCAAGGCCAAGAGCGGCCAGGAGACGCGAGACACGACGCGACGCGACGCGCGACGCTACGCGACGGACGGGTTCACTCTAGGGGCCGGCTCTAGGGGTTGGCGGCAATGGAATGGGAGCCCCGAGCCCCAAAGGGCAGAAGATTGCGTGTTGCATGGCAACCAGAGCTGGTTTGCTGCATGAAGCCTCATCTGCCACGCGCACAAGGCGTGTCTTCTTGATATGGGCCTGGTGGCGTTCTCGGCTTACGCAAATGGGTTTGTCTCAAAATAGGAATTGGACCCACCATGGCCACGGGTTCCTTTTCCCTTGAAAGCCAACATCGGCCCCCCGAGCCTCAAAAACCCGATGTTTTGCCACGGCAGGACTACGACTTCTCCAAGCTGCCTGCGGAGGCCTTGCAGAGGCTGGAGGCGCTGTACAGCAGCATCAACGCCAAGGCGCATGGGCAAAAAAGACAAGAAAAGCACCGTGCAAAGTGCATCCGAAGAACGGGGTACAGCAAGGGGTATCACCCCCTACGCTTTTTTCTTCCCTTTCTTTTTTCTCAGATAGCTGTCGGCAGTTCTGAGTTCGTCAGTCCCGACACTTTCGGCTCAGAGAAGTCTTTGGGGTCCGATTGAGGCCGCAGCCAATCATGCAGCCAGATGAAGCTGCTGGACAGCCACCCGCATCAAGATATGACCCCTGCTTTACGGCACCTGTCTCTTTCTTTTTAGGTGCTTGCCTTGTCATTTCTTCCGTGGGCCTTTTCTTACACCTCGGTGTAACGCCTGTCTCGGGCACTGTCGGCGGCTGTCTGCTTTTGCTTGGGATCTTGCTGCTTGCTGTAGCCTGCTCACCAACTTTGCGACTAAGACTGCGCATGGGAGTGTGGCCGATTGCAACACCAAGCAGCTTAGAAGAAATACAGAAGTTGCTTGCAGCCTCACCCGCTCCAGTTGCAGTTGGAGAAGGTTGGGGCTTCTTCATTTCCAGGACATTGCCTCAGCCATCTGCCATAGCACTGCGAGGCCAGTGGTCAGGGCTTGTGGCATGGGAATCAGATCTTTTGCGCGTTCGCTCTGGCACTGTCTTTGGGGAGCTGGTGCAAATTCTCTGGTCCGAGAATAAGGCAGCCGTCGACAGGCCGCAGTTCGACCAGCTTTCAGTGGGAGCGGCTGTGCGCACTTGCGGACATGGCTGGTTTGCTCAAGGCTGGTTTATCGACTCAGTGATGGCCCTGTCGGCTGTGGAAAGAGGCACAGGTCAGCTTGTGGAAGTGAAGAGAGGGGATGCCAAGTTTTGGAATGTTGCTCTTGGATCAGAGTACGTCATCACTGAGATCTTGCTGACCAGCTTACCAAATCGATTGCTCCGAATTCAACAAACAGTGGAGAAGCTCCAAAGTTCAAAGGAGAGTTCAGCTTATTCGCGTCTGCACAAAAGCAGCGAATGGCTGACCTCTCCTTTCAAGCTTATGTTTGTGAGTGCCTCTCAAGTGATCCGAAAATGGGGCGTGTATCTAGCTCCAGGCGAGGGCACAATTGATGACGAAGTGAAGATTTCGGGCTGTGACCTACGCTGCCGCACAATCCGCAGGCATTTGCGCATACCTGAGGAGTATGACTTGGTGGATAGTGTGGCTGATGCTCATACCTTGATACAGACCGTCTGGCCAGTGGAGTCGGTTGTGGAACGCTTGGCAGGAAGTTTGAACGTGGAGCTCTTTGTTGCGAAGGACTTTGACTGGGAAGCTTCCATTGAGATCCTTGCTCCCTTCCATGCCAAGCACGGTGGCAGAACTGAGCTACGTGACAGGACTTGCAGTGGCGTTACCGTCACAGCTTTTGATGTGATCATGCCAGTCGGGGTGGGCTTCCTCTCTTGCAGCTCTTGCTGCTCGTCAAGCTCAGGATTTCAACCTTGGTTTGACATGCTACATACAAGCTTTGGAGTTACGTCTGGCAGCGTGCATACTGGCAAGTACATTCCTACGAGTGGTGGTCCTGTTCAACTTGTGGCACCATTAGACTTTTGGCCTCTTGTTTCGAAGCAACCCATTGGGACAGAGGCGTGACTCGTGTAAAGCTCATGGGTAAATTCAATGTGTTTAAAGGCGCACAACCGTTTCACCATGTCTTTTGAAACTGATGCGTGGTGAAAACTGCGACTTGATAGGGATTTCAAAGGTGTTCGAGTCTTCGAATCAGTTGCTAATGTGTCTTTCCAGATGTTTCCTTCTTTGCGGTTCTTGCCTTCCGCTGTTCCTTGCTTCAAGCAGGACCCAATTGGCCAAAGGCCCGCTCAACGTGGCTGCCCTACCTTTAAACAAACAAGAGTCGGGAGTGCAAGACCAGCGAGCCCTCAAGTCAACTGCTATTGGGTGTGCCCTTTTTTAGGAGACCCTCTAAATGGTGATATTCATTTTAGTTGTCTTCTCAAACAACCAAAAAAGGGATACCTCAAATGACCTCAAAGGCCTATTTGTGTTGCAGGGTCAGATGTAGTTTCACTTCCTCACAACAGCGCCATGCCATGCCATCGCCTAGCCTGCTATCCATCCTGTTGTCCTTGTTACACCGCGCTGAACAGCAAATGACGCGCATTCAAACGCCGCTCGCTGATCACCTGGAAACTATGTGTTGTTTCCACTCACAGCATTTTTCTGCAAGCAACAGGGTTTTGCGCACTCTTGAACTTCCACAGTTATGCCACCGGAGAACATGACAAGGGCTCGCCGGGTCCATTTTTCAGCCCCCTCTCAGCGTAGGTGGGCTATGCCCTCCCCGACTCCATGGGCCCAAAGCCGATCGCGGCCACCTCCGATAGCACGGCGAACTCCTATGTGGACAAGGCAGATGTGTCTGACGGACCCCCCCAGATCTAAGTGGCAACTTTGAAGTTTTGGCATTCACCCATAATGACAAAAACTGTTCACAAGTCCCGGATTGACTTTGCGCGCGGGGGTGTCCCCTTTTAGTAGGGATTCGGACCGCTTTTGGAGGGAAACGCCGCCTTTTTATGGACAGGAGTGGAAGCAGGCGTTGCACACCAGTTGTTTTCACCATTCGAAATGGGTGTGGGTCAAAGTTGAACCACCAGGGGACCACAGGTTTTAGTCCTTGGTTCCATTTACCAGGGTTCCATTTTGGGCACCCATTTTTGACCCACAGCCAAATGGTGATGAGTTGAGAGCTTGCACGGAAACCTTGCACATTGTCGTAGGGGTACCAGTTACCAGTTTAAAGGGAAAGCAAAAGGAGAAGCGTCATTCGTATTATTTTTGCTTGGCTCTTAGGTTTTTGACAGTTTCGCCTTTGGTGATTTGGGTTGGCTAGGTTGCGGGGCTCCTTCCCATTGGGCAACAGGACCCTGCCGCAACTACGAGACGACGACCATTTGGATGAACCACAACCAACTTGTGGTTTGGGGTCGTGATCCGCATTTCCAAACTGCAGTCAGGCAGCGTATTTCAGGTTGTTGGACTTGTGAAAATGGGAATGTGACTTCCACAATGCTGGGCTTTCGCTTTGGCTTCCCTTTCAGCCAGGGCTGTGGGGAATGACCACTTCTGTGCGACAAAAAGGGCTTCCCAAAGACATTTTCCCCCATACAAGGGGGGGAGATTCGCTTGTATCACAGATGGTCATTTCCCGCAGCCCTGGCTGGAAGGGAAGCCAGTTTGGAACGCCCATGATGGAAGTCCCATTCCAATGTTCGCAACCCCGCCCACCACCCCGCCTTTTGCCCAAAGATTTCCGCAGAGGTGAACGCTCAGCTGGAGGCGGCCGCCTTGAAGCTGCGGGACGCACGGCTCAAGGCCTTCGTGCAGGCCTTCTGAAGGCGAGGACCCGAGCCTTTTTTCGTCTTTTGGAAATGCGCGCGTGGCGTGTGTCCGTTTTTTTTTTTTTTGGTGTGTGTTTCTGGCTGTTGCTTGTGTGAAGAGGGTGGTTTGATTTGGTTTCATGGACTGTTGCTAAAGAAGATGGACGTTGGCAGAGTTCCCTGAGTGATTTCTCGGGAATTGCGCTCTGAAATGTCTGGGCGGAGAAGTGAGCTGGTATCACTGCCATGGGCAAAGTCTTGTCTTGTTCGAGTCGTGCACAATCACTAGTAAGGATATATGCGTCGAGTGTGGTCCAAGCCCTGAGCTTGGAAGGCGACGGAAGTCTTCAAGCAGAGCCCAAAGAAATGGGACTCGCGGGTTTCGCTTTTTGGTGTCAGCTCATCCCCTGAGGAATCAAGGAGCGGATTTTCGGAGGCCAGGTTCGGAGCGGGATGGGAGGGTCTGGGCACTCGGCTGAGGGTTTAGCGGCTGAGGTTCCCCTCGCTTGGGCCCCAGTTGCTTCTTTGTTCTTGAGAGGGTTTCTTCCAATTTGCCGATTTTAAAGGGAATCTATCACTGCTGGAAATATATATATATATAGTTCTTTTTTTTGGGGGGGGGGCTCAAGCAAATGAAATGGAAGGGTTTCAAGCACCAACTACTACCTGGACGTTGGATACGCCATTGCTTCGAGCCTGTAAAAGTTAACCCGAGCCCAGGAGAATTCCTCTCAAGGCCCGCACAAGGGACATGTTGATTCATTACCCACCCAATTCAAGCACCCGCAATCTCGGGCAAATTTGGAAGGCAAATACGGTACCTCTTTTTGGGGGGTGTGATCGGCGCTTTGCCCGAGTTGACCCGAACGCTTGCAAGGTTTGTAGCGCGGGATGTTGATGGACTCCTACCCAGGTCGCCGGAGAGGACCCCCAAGTTTTCGGCCGTTTCGCACAGTGTGGCTTTGGACACCTCACAAGGCATAGGCGGGCCAAAATCTGGGAGCAGCTTCGTGCAATGCGTAGCTTGAAGGCTCAAGCTACAAAGGGGGCCAGGAGCGAATGCAGAATCATGATGGGATCTCAACAGTTTGGGGTCCAGTCTTCACCCCTAACGACTCTTCCCTTCTGTTCATGACAAGGGCTTCGCCTTGTCATTCTGCTGTCAGTAGCTAGATTTCACGGGGCCAGCCTTGGCTGGCATTGCCACCCTTGTTGGATCAGCATTCCGGTTGAATATGCCGCTAGCAGCGGCTGAAACAATGATATAGACCAATGCCGTAGTCTTGCTTTCTTCTTGTTGTTTATGCTTGTCGCTTATGGCTGGTTGTTGAACCAACCCACCTCTCCACCTTCAGGTGAGCCTAATGAGGGTGCACCGGGTGACATGCAAGGGAAGACGGAGCCTGCTTGGAGTGTTGAGAGCCGGGAAAGCCGTGACCTCTTTTGGAACCTCAGAATCACGAACAGGTTTCTTTGTCGCGGCCTTTGCGACGTTAGGGTGAATGGATTCGCATGGCAAGGTTAAGGCGGGCGGGCTCCGGAGAGATCTGTTTCGTAGACAGTTTGAGGTGGTTCGATTCTGCTTAGAGGCCGTGGAAAAAGGCGGAGCGCTCTTGTGCGCTCCACCCGCAGCGAAGACCAACACGGATGTGGCCGGCAGACTGCAGGTGCACTGCAAAAACTGAACAATCTTTGCGAAGCTGTGCGAAGCCAACGATCGTTTGGGAATGTTTGCAACAGCACATTTGCGTTTGATTCAAAACAGGGGCACCGCGCCCCCCGCCGCTCCCCAAACTCTTGGTTGTTTGTTTTGTTTCCCTTTAAAAAAAGCCTCCACTCTGTAGCTGCTTCTCCCATAGAACCCCCTAAGAGGGTAGTGGTTCGGGGGAGGTGCAAACCGCCTCAGATACAAGTAGCAAGTATCAACTCTTTCTAACCGAAGTGATGCTCCTGTTTCATATGCACTTCGAAACAGGGAGGCGAGTCGCGGGTGGCGCGTGCGTGTCTGTGTGTGTGTGTGTGTGTCTCTGTGTGGTTTTGTGTTTGTGTCTCCGTGTCTCTGTGTGTTTTTTTTTTTTTGTGTGTGTGTGTGTGTCTCCGTGAGTGTGTGGGGCCTGTTCTCTTGTACCAGCATGGTCTCGCGCCTTTCGCCAATCCCGGAGAGCACAGAGGCATGGCATTGCAGCAACCCCATGGCTCCCGCAGAGAGCAGCAGGGTACCAAGAAGCCAAATCGTAGCTGTGGCCAGCCCGCTCCGATAAAGCAAGCGAGCAAGCAAGACCCGGCGCGATTTTCTGGGAAGCCCCCCAATTGGTGCGGTGTGTTTCTATGAAGATATGCAACTTGAGCTGGAACCGCACAAGGGTCGCAACTTCAATCGGATCGCTCCCATGGTACGCGTCCCCCAGCCATTTCCAACCCCGGGTTCCGCGCGTTCCGATGGGCGGGCCTGGCGGGCCATCTGTGAGCCACCTAAAGCTTTGGGCGCTGGAGAAGGCCGGCCCGGTTGGGTCAGATTTACTTCCGTCATCCTCGGTTGGTTGGCCCGGCTTTGTGTTTCCCTGCTTGTTTTGGGGCAGATTTCCGGTCAGCACTGGAGGGCACCTCAAAACTTTTTGCAGGGCAGGAAAGCCGCAACACCGGAAGGAGCTCCGGGATGAACCCACATGCATGTCACATGTCATTCCTTTTGGATGCCAAAAGCACATGCATCAGCCAAAGCACAGCTTGCCATTTGTACCGCCCAGCCCAGTAATTCTCCTTGTTGGGTGGGTGGTGCGGGCGAGTGTGGGGTCCGTTTCAACCCCTACTCGAGGCTGCCTTCGAGACTCTCGACTCCCAGCCGGAGCGGGCAAGCGGGGACAATTATCAAACCAACGGCCCGGACCGTGTCGCCTTTGAGAAAGGATGTTGTCCCTGGCTCACACTGTTGAATGTTGAGATGTTTGCAGCACAGTTGAACTGTTTGGGTGCTTTCTGCACCGCATGCTAGCTTCCAGCTGAAGAAGCCTCGATCATTCTTGCAAGCAAAGGTTTCATTAGCATATGAGTCTCCCTTTCAAGACAATCCACAACATTTGCGGACACCCCCTCTCATATTCGCATACTGTCGCCTTGAACATGCGGCGACATGAAATGCATGCGCTCGAGTGCGCTATCAACAGGTTGAAGCTGCTTGCCGGTTTTCAGGAAAAAAGGCTGGGCTATGTCTGACTGTTTCCCAGCGATGCTTCATATCACCGGCAATGCCAAGCTCCCAGCGTCACCACAGGCTTGGGCCATGTGGCGTGTGAGTTCGGATTTGCAGGACCGGGCGCCGCAGCGTCGGCCGCGCCCGGGCAGGAAGTGGGGAGGGCTGCGACAGCGGCGGTCTTTTGATACGAAACCGAGCCGAGTGGGGAAGAGGGCACTGTTCCGACTTTTATTTATCGGAGCTTGACGGCTAACTTGCTATTTCAACGGTATGTAACCTGCTGTTAGCGAGCATTGCTGGCTGTTAATCGAGGTTCAGCAAACTTGGCCCAGGATTGGTCAAAGTCATCAGCCGGGCTGGCCGAAACCGAAGCCTCCCATCTGGAGATGAATTCGAGCATCGCTCGCAGAGGTCTTACTTAGCCCCACAGTGCAAAAAGGAAACCAAGTACAAAATGGAAGTGAGGAGGAAGGAATTGGAACCAGGCACGTCCAGCCCTTGAGGCGGATAAAGTCATTTCTCAGCGAGTGTTTCAAGGCGCGCAGATCATCTTTGAGACGAGTCTATTTGAAGCATAATCTTTCCACCCCAGATGGGAGTTTCTCAAAATGAGATTCGGATGGGTTCACCAACGATTTCAGGGCACTAAGTTCAGAGCTCCCAGAAGGAAACCGCGATTTGGGGGTAGTGTTCAGGTGGATGCCAGAGCTCTCGTTTGAATTCATGCGGATGGACACGATCTTTCCGATCAAAGCTCCGTTGAAAGGAATACGACAAGTGGATGGAGGTTTGCAGCCGTCAGATGATCCGACTTCGCGATTCACAGGCAATTCCCGATGTGTGAATGGGTAGAGTGCACATACCTTTCACAAACAATAGGCGCTTAGTGAGCCTCTCCCTACCCGGGGCACGCCTGCTGAAGACTTAGCATGAGGGTTACTTTGCTGCAGATTGTGGGTGGTGAAATGTCCAAAATGCCACAGAGATGTCAGCCCACTTAAATCTTGCAAGCCCCCAGCAAGATTCTAACAATGCCCAAGAAGGATTTTCAGAACCTTCCTGCGGAGTGGGGTGGTGGGGGGCTATTTTCGCCAAACTGAGATGGAGCACTCGCAGCTTTCTGGTGGGAGATGCCGCCCCTCGCTCGCTCGAGCTCAGGGCCGACCCATCTCCCAGGGCATCCCCGAAGTCAGAACGGAAGGCGCGGCACCGAGCAGCGGGTTGCTGGGAGTGGTTCCCCCAGGGATGGAACCAACCCTTTGGTCGGAGACAACCTGTAAAGCAGCAAGCAGAAGCTTTGTGTCTGCCTCTACTCTTGACGAGCCTCGGTTTTATGAAGTTGACAAACACCATTCTTAAGCCTTGTGAATCTTTCCATGGCGGAGTGGCAATGGCTGGCGCGTGAGAAGTGAAATTCTGGGGTAATCTCTATATATAATATGCATGCATATAGACATACATACATATGTGTATATATATATATATATATATATACACATTGTTCGCTCTCGACGCTGCATGTTGGACCCTGCGACCTCGTCCAGCACCAATCTGGGAACCTGTGCTCCTACTCCGCGCAACTCCAGCTGGCGGTGCGAGGCACACAAGTGGAAAACCATGACGGACAGCGCGCCTCGGTTTTGACAAGGCCTCATGCTCTGCACAACGGGCAATTCTCTGAGAGGCTGCGCACAGATCTAGATATCTGCATTTTGAGAGTGCCTGCAAACGCACAGACAAAGGTATATTTGTGTACATGCATGTCATGTTGATAGATAGATGTATAGTTGTGTACGTGTGGGTCTAGATCTGCACATGAACACGTGTAAGTATACGTATGAGTGTGCGAAGATGTGCATGATGTAGGTGTGTATATGATATATGTACATATACAAGCACGTACATTGTGAATGTGTGCGTGTATGTGTGTAGGTGTGTCTATGAAAGTGGAATAATTGTGCAACTGTGTGTTTGTTCAAATCCAAATGATGTAGGTGTGCATATGACGTACACATAGACGGATGTGTGAATGCATCCATGTATATACATGCAGATGCAGGAATGTGAAGATGTCCACACGCAATTCGTTGAATCCTATCAGTCTGATCGCACTTAATTTTTGGACTCTGGTTCAGCAGCCATTGCCACCAAGCTACTGTAGCTGGGGCGTTCTTCCACGCACACCGTGAGTTCCGTTCTTCCCCCCAAAGAAGTGCGTTTCTGTTTTTGCGGTTCATGTCATTTGTGAGGGTGCTTGTTGCCTTGCAGGAAGGCGAATCTGTTTGGAGCGCATGAACCCCATGAGCAGCCCACGGATTTCTTGAGGACTCCATGGAGCAACAGCAGCTGCTGCAGCAGCTGCTGCCGGAATCCTGGGGGGTGGGTTGGTGAAGGAGGTATGAACTATGGGGGCAACCAATTGTGATATTGAAGTTATGTCAGCCTCCCTATGTCTTGGGAAAGTGCGGGGATGCATTGAATTGAGACGCAGAGGATGTCAGAGGAGCACGAAGTCTGACATGTGGGATGTTCCAAACACAAGACCTGAAAAAGACAAGCGTGCCATCGTTAAACTAGAAGCCAATCATGTTATGGGGCCCGCAGGTCGCACTCACACGCGTTTCCTGTTTGTCAACGACATGTTCAGAGCCTAATGCAGTGGCAACCGCACTTTAAAAATATCGGAGGGAGAACAATCCAGTCTCAGCGCAGGGTCTCACCCTTTCGACTCTGGACTTACACCCAAAGTTGGGTCCGCAACGGTTGCAGCAGGCTGGAGGTTGATGCGGAAAGGTGCCACCAAGTGTTGTATGTCCGTTTGAACCCACGTTTCCCAAAGCAACCCAAGCAAACCAACCAGCCAACCCAACCCTCAACCCGACCCAACCCCCAAGCCACTTGGACATTTGTGCAGCCGCGGCTTTTCCAAGGCAGCTGAAGCAGAAGCGGGAAGAAGAGGAGAAAGTGGAGGAGCCGCGACACGGCGAAAGTGCTTGAACTTTGAGCCTAGAACCCACAGTTGGCTCACCTGCGACCATGGGGGGTCTCGAAACGGGCGTCGTTTGTTAGGGAATCCCTGAAAAACAACCACACCCTTTTCGGATTCCTCTTCAGCTGCCGCCGCAAGGCCGATCCATGAAACTGGGGCCGCGTTTGGGGCTCGGAAGCAGATAGCCAAGGTGAATCATCCACTCAAGGGTCACACGGTTGGGAAGCCTTGCAGTCTCAAAAGGTGAGTGTGGTCAATTTTTGGAGCTGTGGCGTGTTTGCTACAAGCATGGCACCATCGCATGCTGCTGGATGCGGAGTTCGTCCCCCCCCCTCCCCCGCGACATTTGGAACGCCCAACAACTGTGCGAGGCTGGTACTAGGTGTGTCTTTTTTTGGGGGGACATTCCAAAATGTTGGTTGTCCTTTTGATTTCTCTTGAAAGCCACATAAAGGGGGTACCCTCAGAAACAACACACCCATAGGTTCCAAGTTAATCATGTTGACGCTGGTTGGCTCGACTCCTGCGAGTCGGGAGTCCTCCGTGTCTCGCAAGCAGAAGCATCAGGATGCTCGTGCCATCAGGATCTTTCAATGGTTCCTTTGTGGCATTTGCCGAAGTGCGTAAAGGCGATTTCAACTTACTTGTTTCAGGTTTGTAAGATGCATGAGATGTCAGCGTGCGCAGGTGTACAAGCTAAGGTTTGTCCAGAAGAGGTTTCAGGCGAATCAACCGCCTCACACCAGGGTGCCCGAACACAACGTGCTCATTGTTTCATCCCATACGTTGTTAGTGAGAGGAGGAGAGCCAGACAGATTAGACGTATTTTTGTGTCTGAATTCCGAATTCCCTGATGAGTAGTTTATAGGCATCGAGACATCAGTTGTCTTAGCGTGATCCAAACAACTCCCGAAGCTCTGATCAATTGTCCAGATGTTCCAGGCAGCCAAGCTCTTGACCTTGAAACACGCGAACGCCCAAACGCGCCAGCTTTCGCACCAGGAGCGTTTGGGCTAATCCAAGCTCACTATTTTTGGCCGGTAAGAAACTCGTCCAGACACCTGAACCCCTTTTTTACAGTATTTCTATCGTGGCTACTCCCCTACTACAAATTAACATGGAACACAGAAAGCCACCGGTCACCATTTGTCATTCGTAGAGGCAACTCTTTTTGGGGAGGGGGCTCCTTGTTGGGTTCAATGTTAATTTGTAGGAGATAATCGGAGCGACAGGAGCCTGCTCAAGAGCGAGTGCTGCTCTCACCGCCCCACGCCACTCCCAAGAGCTCGCCCCTGTCGCCGCGGCGGCTCTCGCGGGACCGATTTTGGCGTTGGCGACCGACCGACCGACCGACCGGGATTTGGGGGGGGCGGTTGGGTGGGCTAGGGTGTGTCTTGGTTTGAGGGTCACTTTTTGGGATGGGTTTACAGAGACAGCAGAAAAGACACAAAAAGTATCTTGAAGGTCTTATTTTGAGAACAAGCCCATTGCCCTGACTGACTTTTTGGTTTAGGGGCAAGATTTTCACAGGGGTGCCCATGCTTTTTCCATCACCGGAGGTCTGGGAAGGTTTACCGAGACCCTGGAAGATCTAGGCATCGGCGACTTTCCTTGCAGAGAGGTGTCAAAGAAGCAGCAGACCATGTCGATGGGGCAGTCTTCAAAGGATTTCGATGCAGGAAACCATGGCTCACCATGTATCCGTGTAAGATGTGAGTTGCATGGAGACGAGAGAAGGAGCTGGACCCGTAAAGGAAACTAGCAACACAGTGAGAGGCATCGGTCGGGCAGTCATGGAGAGAGATCTTTGGTGATGTCCATGTTTGCCGAGCCTCATAAGCAGAAACCCGTGCCGGCTTGACAACTTTGGAGAAGACAGAGAAAGATGGCCTGCAACATATCATTTGGAGAGCAAGGCCACTTTGACACATTCTCAAGCTTGCGCAATCCAAGAGTTCAAGAGGGCGAGGGAGAGGGGAACGATCGTGTGGCCAAAAATCCTGATTACTCAGAATAGATGCAGACCGTCAAGACTCTGCAAGTTTGCTTTGCATCGCCCCACCCTGGCCGCTGGCCCCCCGCTGGCCCACGGTCCAGGACAGCAGCACCAGCCGCAGCCCTGCCTTCGCCGCTGGGACGAGGCCCAGCGCCAAGCCAGGCGCAGACCTCGGAGCTCGGGGCTCGGGGCTGAAGCTGGGAGACGGATTTGCGGGGTCCCGCGAAATGGCTGGTCTGACGTTTGCGTTGTTGCTTGGGCAACCAGCAGGACAAACACACCACCAGGTTGGGGGTCCAAGAGTTGAACCTTAAAAAAGATGCCATGGTTTGAGAGCGCAAGGGCCTGCATCTTGTGACCGAGCCCCTCCTCCCTCCCTCTCGCCCCCTCCCGCCCCCTCCCGCTCCTTCCCGCTCCCTCCGGCTCCCTGCCGCTCCCTGCCGCTCCCTCCCTCGCTCCCTCGCTCTCACGCTCTCTCGCAATTTCGCTTTCACTTTCTCTCTCTCTCTCTCTCTCTCTCTCTCTCTTTCTCACTCTCTCTCTCTCTAAAGGGAGGGAGAGCCAAAGACAGAGACAGAGACAGACGCAGAGACAGAGAGAGAAAGAGAGAGAGAGAGAGAGACAAAGAGAGAGGCAGAGACAGAGACAGAGACAGAGACAGAGACAGAGAGAGAGAGAAAGAGAGAGAGACAGAGAGAGAGGGAGGGAGAGAGAGAGAGAGAGAGAGAGCGAGAGAGACAGAGAGAGAGAGAGAGAGGTCCCTGTCTCTGTCTGTGGTTCTTTCGCTGTCGCTGTCGCTGTCGCTGTCGCTGTCGCTGTCTCTCTCTATCTCTCTCTATCTCTCTCTATCTCTCTCTCTCTCTCTCTCTCTCTCTCTCTCTCTCTCCCCCTTTGTCTCTGTCTCTGTCTCTGTCTCTGCCTGTGTCTCTGTCTTTTTTTTTCTTCTTCTTCTCTCTCTCTCTCTCGCTCTGTGTCTTGCTATCTTGTTTTTTTCTTTCTCTCTCTCTCTCTCTCTCTGTGGCATACATGGGCATTGTGTAAGCGGGGAAGCCACAACAGACCGGGAAACTGCTTATAAACGTCTAGCCTGATGCCTGGCGCAACTCATTGAACTCTGATGACCATTACTTCACCTGACCGACAAGAGTCGCCCTCAGGTCTTGCCTGCCTTTTTGTTTGAATCTCATTTCTTGTCAACCTGATGTGAAACCAGGGCCTCCCCTTCAGTGCCAGTGCGTTGATACTCTCCTCTCACATCTCTCGGCTGACGGATGATGCATATTTGCATGCCTGTTGTATCCCTTCGTGATGACGCCATAATGGCACCATGTTACTTTTGTGCTCGTACCCTTGTAAACTTTGGCGAGGTGAGTTGCCGATTTCAGCACTGTTGAATGGGGCTCCAGTCAAAAAGGCAGCGACATGAAGCCTTATTGTCCGACCTTTTTTGTTCCTTCTCTGGCAATGTATCAAGATTGAGGTCTCTCGTAGCTGGTTGAAGGTTTCACTGCGTTTTTCCATGAAACCCAGCCGGTTGCATCGACGCAGAGGAAGGAGATCCTGACACACTCGTGTTTTTGCTTGGCCTTTGCAAGGTTCATGATGGCCCTTTCAATGCCATCCAAGTCCTTAGTCTTTACACTCAGTTGTGTCCAAACCAACCACTCCCACACCAAACCTAAACACCATTCCTAAACCCACCCTAAATCAACACTGGACTAAACCTAAGCAAATTTTAGTTAGCATATCTTTTTGGTGACAATCTTGGTTCGATGGGGATTCCCCGCCAACAGTTGAGCCAGGCAAGAACCGGCCTGTGACGCCCATGAACTCACCGGCGGCTTTTTCGGGGGCCGGCGATGAGGGAGTGCCTTGGCCTTCGACTGATTTGTATGATACATGATCTATGGGTCTGTGTCAAACATGATTTCTTTTCCACCCCCGAAAAAACCAGGGCTTCCTTTGGGCTCCAACCTGAAAAGGGTTCCACCGGGTCTGTGTTGTTCTGAGGGTACCTGTTTCCGCTTGGTCCGTGATTTGACACACACACACACACAACCATGACGATCTGATTCAAACAAAGGTGAGGATGGGTGACATGGCGTGCCAACTTTGTCGTTGCTCTTTTTGGTTTGAGCGTCCTGGTGATCCTGGCTTGTTTCATTGCAGCTGGGTTGCCATCCACCAAAAGAATATGAGGGTCCAAACCATTTCCAATAAGGTTTTAATAGTTTACACGGAGAAGAACTAAATTGGTTTTTGAATTACTCCGGAATTCAATTTTAATGATATAGGCGTTTATTTTATCCGAAGCAGGTTACCCACCTTTCTTGCCTTTCCCATTCTACAGAGATAGACGCGCCAATTGTGCGGTTATTCACGCTCACAGAGGCGGATCACTATGTTTTCCCCGCAATGCTCATGGACTCATTTTCCGCGTGCGAATTCTACTTGCCTTGCGGCAGGTTCACCACGTAAAAAGAGCTCACCCACGAAGGATTCACGGGCGGTTTCCGATTTTCAGCCGCTGGAAACTATGGTTTTGGAAATATGGATTTGTGTTGAGTTGTGTATTTCATGATGCCCTGCCCGCATACGAGCACCCCCAACCTGAGGTCTCAAGATTCAGGGTTCCTGGGATCAGTGGTTAATTCTCATGATTTTGCTTCATTACTTCCCCCCCAGAGGTGCCCGCATTTCAAGACAAACGCCGAAGCCCGGCGCACAGGCGCGTGAATCATGGGAAAGATCAGGTGGCCATGGGTCAGAACCTATGCCTCCATGTTGGGGCGGATGAACACCCATTGGTACCACCTATTTTGATGTTCACAGCGTTTTGACCCAGAGCCACCAGAGTGTTTTGTTTTTGAGGGTACCACTGGGTTAGAAGGCAAAGCCAAAGCCATCAGACCCACCGGTTCAGGTGCCCCACGTCTTCGTCTCCATGCCCCGGGGCGCCACGCCTGCGGCGGGCACGCCCCCTCTGCAGGAGGACGGGGATCTCCGCTCTCGCTGGGATCCCTTTAACCGTTGGGTCTATTCCTTCTATCCCTTTCTCCTTTGTTGGGTCTCATAAAGTCACTTCTGCAAAGACCCAACAGTCATAGGAAGGGATAGGAAAGATTAACTCCTGACCGCTCCCGGCTGTCGCGTCCAATGGATGAGCGAAGGTGAAGGAAAGGACAAGACAGGGAGAGCAAGGAATGGTGAGGGAGGGATAAGGAAGAGGTGCCTCGCTTCTCGGCTTCTTTCACCTCTATTCCTCTCTCCCTTCTCCGTTCGGAACCTTCGGAATCTCTGAGACGAAGGAAGGGAGAACGGCCGTGTCCAAGAGAAACAGAATATAGAAAGGACACGGATTAATAGTAAAGAAAGGTAAGGAATGGATAAGATAAGGTCCTGACGGTCAATGAAAGACAAGGAAGGAATCATCTCCATTCCACCTTTCCCCACCCTTTCTCACCTCTTAATCACATCCTAGATACAGAGGTGAAAGGGAGTTAGGTGTACACATAATGTCCTTCCTACATGATCCACGAGTTACAGGGAGTTGATAGGAAGGACAGGACATCTCTTTCTCCCCACTCATCCTCACTTCACTCGTCCATCGTCGCCCAAGCAAAAAGACGGGCAGGGCTAAAAGGTCACGTGGCTGTGGGTCAAGAATAGGTACTCGAAATGGATCCCTGGAAAGTAGAAACATGGAGAAACTCTGCGGTCCCCTGGTGATTTTATGTTGACCCACACCCACGCCACAACATTTCATGTAGCCAGTTTCTGCCGGAGAAGCAGATCCCTTCCCCTCCCAGGAAGCCGGTCTGGGCGTCAAGAACTGGGTGCCTTTGAGGTGTAGGGAGGTCCACCAAAAGGGAATCAAACCTTCCGGAACAGGCCTGGGAGACAATTGCTGTTGAGAGGTCTGAGCCAGATGGTCCCTTTAAAAGGCTATTGGAAGGCCCATTGAACACGTGAGAATTTCCGGATGGGGTGGGTATCATATGTGAATATAATCACCTCTCCCTAATAACAAGGTCCCCTCATCATATGCAGCCCGAATTTCATCGATACTAACCTAGACTTGACAAGTACCAAACCAATTCTAAACTACCAGAATGTTCCGCCTGGTCCAACACCAGTCGTATGAGGGGGTTTTCTAAAGCCACGAAAAAAAAAAAAAAAAAACAAAAAAAAAAACATTTGAATCATTGATCCTATATACACAAGCTGAAGCAAACCGGCAGCAAAGAAACACCGAAAGTCATCTGGTTCTAGGAGAAACACGTCTGTCTTTTTCTCTGTCCCCGGTTGTTTGTTTTTGTTCCCGTCGGTTTGCTTTTCCGGTTCTGGACGTGTGTCTTTGGGTTTGGTCACTTGCATGGACCCTGCACAACTAGATCGACAGAATGGACTATAAATGGAATATCCAATTCATATTTGAAAAGAGTTCTGAGGCCAATACTGTAGATATTCAGATGCAGTCAACAACTTTAGTCATATCAATTTTGGAGAAATGTTTGAATTTAGGTGGGGGGAAGGTAGTCCGGGAGGTCGTATCGATTCCTTGCGCTCCATTGTGATTTGCAGTATGCTTCGGAACATGTTGGGACAGTTGGATCGGTTTGTTGCACATGTGTGAAGAGACATCCTTTGTTAAAAGCAACTTGCAAAGAGTGGATCCAAGAATACAGAAACATGTTTTCGCTACACCCTCCCCACTCCCAGGAACCCACAACGGATTCGTTGCTTTCCGAAATGAACCCCAAAGGATCCCAAACTGTCCCTGACCGCCCAAGCCCGCCTCACCATGGAACCGTGAGAAGACTACGCTGCTGTGGTTTTATCATGATTTGACCAGGACGAGGCACCCTTTGCAAAGAAGAATTCTCACATCCACCGAATCAAATATGGCTACCCTTTGACAGGAGATTCTGGAGCAAATATGGCGCTGGAGCCAAGTGCTCAATGTCAATCAAGTCCCAGATTCCCTTCCGGATCCCCGCTGTTTACCCCGTGCTCGGCATGCCTCTTGCCGCAGGAGCTGACGTCTCTGCTGCCCACGTTGACACTGGCAGGCGACCGGGGCTTGGCCTCCGCGCTGAACTCTGCCGGGTAACCCATGGGGCTGAGCTGCAGAGCCAGGGCTTTTCATGGTGCCAATTCCAGTCCAGGTTAATGGTTCGAAAGGCATAAAAGGAGGTCCCCCCAGAAATACAAGGAATAAATAAAAGGACGCCGCCATTTTGAGGATGTTGAGACACCTTCCCTATTTGTGGGGCGCGATGGGATCGCGCTCAGGTCCCAAGCCGAGGGCGTCTGGGCATCGCAGAGGCCGAGGAAATCGACGAGCTGGCGACATGGCCAAAGGGCGAATTGAGCGGCCCGAGCGTTTGAAACGCCCGTAGAGCTCGGGCTTGGAAGTCAAACGACCTCACCCAGGATGAAGGTGTCTTGGGGATTCCGTATTTCCGGTTGGTGCATTATAGTAAATTGTGAGGCAAAAGCTTCTTCGATCTGTATAGTTGGAATGGGGGGGGGGAATTTGACTACTTGTGCGAGAGAATTCGGGGCCGGGGGGCCGGGGGGCCGGGGGCCGGGGGCCGGGGGGCCGGGGGGTCGGGGGGCCGGGGGGGGGGGGGGGGGATTTTCAACGTCCAGCTTGTGCCGCTGGGGTTTGTACCTGGCTCAGCCCTAGGCCCAGACACATCAAACTCTTCAAATGGTTATGCGTCTTTCTCTTTGGTTTATTGATGGAGAAGCAGGATAAGAAGGATTTTGACAATTGCAAATAAGAGTACTCGCACGAGCTTTTCAATAATCATGACTACAACTCAATCCCTGTCAAGAAGCTGGAAAAAGCGTTCTACGTGATTGGAGTTACCTTGATGATCTGGGCGAATTGAAGCGACAGTACTCCTTGCGATGACGGAAGGCTCCAAACTGAACTGGCTGAACACTTCAATTAGTCCGACGTGGACACTTGAGCTTTTGCGCACTAGCAATCCCACGGCCAGAGCGGTTTTGCTTTGGGCAAGAACCTAATACTGCAAAGGGCTCACGCACAACTCCAAGGCTCAACTGGCCATGGGGCACAACCTATGGCTCCATTTTGGGTGGATGAACATCCATTTGCCACCTATTTTGATGTTCACCAGGGGGTTTTGACCCACCGCCAACTGGTAATTGATTCATCGGACTGCATGTGAGGTCCTGGAGCCGGCGCCACCTGCGCTGACGGAGTCTTCGCCACAGGCGCAGCAGGCTGAGGCCATGGCGGATGAAGGTGGGCCGGGGGAGGGGGGAAACTTGACTGCTATTGGGTTGGATCTTTGGACCTTAACTTTTTGGTTGAAATCAAGGGGTTTTCCACTAAACCCCCAAAACGTTGTTCACTTTTTGCAGGCGGGTCAACAGCAACCAAGAAAAGGGGGTGCGGTAGGCTCCGGGTACCGAGATTTGGAAGCAAGACGAAGAGGTCCCAGTCGCCTTTGAAGGAAATCCAAGAAACGGTACAGTTAAAATATGGTTTAACCATGTTCAAACAAGATTGGGCCAACGCTGGTAGGGGCTTAGTGAGGTGTCAAGTTGCAGGGCTGGCTGCAACATGTTTCGGTCGGCGACGGACCCAACATACTGGTGAATCCAAGGCTTTCTGTGCGAGGCTCGCTGTCCTAGTTTGCCTCATTCCGAGTTGTTCCCTGGGGACGGCAATCTTCCAGCCGACGTAGAATTCAAGAATCAGAAAGCAAAACCAACAACGGCTCTTGCAGCGCCGGAAAGCGTCTTTCCGCTTGGTTCGGTCAAACTTACGTACTGGCAGTCCATCAGCTAGGGGACGAGCTCAATTTTTTCCAGGTCCTCTGGCAGAAACCTGCGTACCTGGCTGGCAACAAGGCATGGAGGCCCTGAAGGTGTCTACTTTGATTCTTCGGACCCTCGTTTTGTTGTTTTTTTTCCGCCGCTTCTTGCAGAGGAAACAGGGCCCTGCTTTTGAGGCACTCCGATGTCCGACATCTTGGGCAGCCTTTCCAGCGCCGCCGACCAAGAGTGCCGGCAGCCCCAGAGAAGGGCTCGGTCGGTACAACAAAAGCTGGCGACGTGGCCGGTTTGACGAGTCGAGTGGAAGGCAATTGTCGCTGTTGAAAGCGGCACGTTTCGGTTCGGCACTGTCCAGAACGGGGCCATTTCAGCGAACCTGTCCGTTGGAAGCACTTGGGGTTACGAGGGCTCACCCACTCATGTAGCCGGTTGAAGCTTGTTAGGTTATGCAGTTGTACTGGCCAAATTCGGGAGTTCTTCACCTCCCTAGTTGTTGTTCCTGGAAAATCCTTGGCGGGGCTGGTCCACGGTCGGCCACCCATCCGCTCGCAAAAACATGTTTCCAGAGGCGGTTCGGGCTTGGAAAGACCCGAGCAAGTGAGGAATCGCCAGTGTGCCCACCTGTAAACTGTTGCGCGCTCCGGCAATGTTTTGTGTCCGCCTTTTCTTAGGCGCTCCTGAACAAGGGGCAACTAGGTCGTTGGCCTGCAGTTGAATCGAAAGGATTCCGCCCTTGCAGCCAAAACTGTGGTCTTGCGTCTAAATCAAGTCTGGCCCTTGTTTCAGGATCCGTTTGACTCCGTTGGCTGAGGCCAGGCTCCCACTTCACCCCCTTTCCTCTTTTTCTTCTAATCAAACAGGAATCCCAAACCGGAGTCTCCAAAAAATAACCCTCTTGTATATCGGGTGGGCGAAACATGGTGAGCAGAACCTGGACATCAGGTTGGAAGCTTCTGCAAGACCAGCTGGCGGTGATGCACCGCGATGTGCAGGACACGAGGGTCAAAGCGGTTGTTGGGAAAGCCTCAGATGCTTTGCATCACCAAAACTGCGGATGCCTTTAGGCTGAAAGGCCTGGATCCGGTCAGGTTCCGGAGGGAGCAGTTGGCGAGATGTATCAACACCTGCGTGGCCTTAAAGGGAAAGGGCAACTTGGGGGGTCCAAATCCCTTTTTCGACACCTACCCACAGAAACACACGGCACTTTTCTGGCGTCCCCGCCCATGTTTCACACATACCCACCACCTAGAATCGCCGGTGTGGCTTCATAAATCCTGGAAAAACGAGGTCCGCCCAATGTTCCCCCCCCAAAAAAAAAACAGAGAACAAAACACAACAAAACAAACAAATACACGCCCCGCGAGGACTATGCCCACCGCACCTTCCCCGCGAAGCGCTTCCAGCGGGTGAACGGCGCTGGGCCCCCGCGCCGCCTCGACGCCGCTCTGCCCGAGGCCGGGGGGCCCTTTTTCTTTTTAAAGCGTTTTTTTCCCCCCCCTCCCCCCTTTTTTTTCCCCTCTGCGGGGGGTTGGAGGGTCCGAAAATGGGTGTGTCAGGTTTTGAGGGTACCCTGAAAAACCAAAGGGAAACCAAAAGGAAACCAAAAGGATACCAAAAGGAAACCAAATGGAAGCCCTGGAACCCTTTTGAGGCCCTGGGTTTCAGTCCTTGGGGTAAAACATGGAACCCTGTGGGTCGGAAAAGCATTGGGGAGGGAAGCTTCCAATCGCAAATGGAAAACTGCTTGGCCCATAAAGTCCCTCTACACCTTCACTGTGGTGCTTGCTGTGGCAACGTTGGGTTTGAAGTCAAAGCCCATGCAGCTGTGAACAAAGACAAGAAGCAAAAAAAGGCAAGCACCGTCACAAGCTCAACCAGCGCGAAAGACCGAACACAGCACAGTCTCAACTCGCAAAAATGAACATTGGGATCTGAACGGCCAAAAGAAGCAGAGCCTCACATCTTTGAGCAGCCGAAGAACCTCGAACCATTCGTAAGCTGAGTCATGTTCATAAGTAGAGTCATATTCATGAGTCTGGGTCGGCTGTCCTACGCTTTGACCAAAAGGCCTTCAATACGAACCTCAAAGGACGTTGCATTTGCTGACATTGATGTTTCCAGGCTGACACTGCATCTTTGAATCGAACATGGGAAAACCGGGGCCCCGGCGGCTCGCATCCAATTTGCTCTTGCCCATTTCCTGAACTCGAGATGCCTTCATTCGGGTGATTTGAGCCACAAGTGTCAAGCTTCGGGCACGCTTCGGTTGAACTTTGCGCGCGCAGGCACCGGCGCCTGCGGTGCGGCCGCAGGCGCCCTACGGCTCAGGCCTGTCGGATTGTAGAAGGTGCCGGGCCTTTTGGTATGCCTCGATGGGATGGTAAAGGGGAAGCAAGAGGAAACCGACCAGATTGGAATCCCTAAGAGGTGACTTGAACTACAGTAACTCCTTCAACCCTGGGACTGGGACTCTGATGTGCAGCTTTCAGCGCGGGAGTTGGTTTGGCATGCCCCTGACAGGAGTCCATATGGAGCTTAGGGGAATTTGGAAGCTCGGGACTGAAAATCGTTGGGAACTCTTTGTCGATCTTGCGAGCGCCCTTGTAGCTTTGACCCACACAAGGTCATGTCGTACGGCGATGCATGATCATATTTCCTCTGATGCGATGAGATCCCAAGACTTGGTTGGTGTTGTGAATAGGCTTACCTCCTTTGCTCCCAATGGAAATCCACTGCAAAGAACAAGCCACGCTTGCACTCAGTCACACAGCAGCCGACAAATGGCTCCCCCCCAGCTTGTTGATTTTCCGACTGGTGCCCAAACAGAAAAGAGCATCCATGGCCCTCCACCAGGGGCTTTTTGTAATCAATGACCGTGCCAATGCTTTCCTCATGACTTCCATCGCGAGCCTTTGCATGTTGTTCGCTCAGCATTGCTCGGGGGACTTTTGCTTCTGCTGTTGGCACAAGGCTCGCAACGAGCGGAATTTGAATGTCCATGGAATAGGTGCTGGCGCCGGCAATGCGGTTATTTTGATGGTTCCCATGGTTCCCCAAGTTTCAAGATCCGCGGGGCTCTCGTTTCTGTTTAACACCCGAGAAAACAAATCGCCAGGGCACAGTGGCAGCGCGTCCTTCGAGCGGCCCAGCAGCGTTTGGAGTAGCTTTTGGTGACGGCAACGTACAGAGGCCCATGAATTTATGGCAATTCCCCGCTCGAAAGAACCCCAAAAGGGTACCCTCCGAGAAAGACGCGTGCATTGTTTGGTCAGGTTAAATTAAAGCACCTGACTCCACCAAACCTTGAGGCTTTTGGACAGAGACACAAGGGCTGACCAAGCTCCGCGCTCACTGCTCACAAGGAACAACAAGAGCTTTGTGTCGATTTGTGAGGTCAAAAGGCCAAGGAGCCCTCACTCTGAAGCACCGGAGTTCGCCCACAGACTCTCAACCAGACAGCTTGACTTTTTGCGCGCCGCCGCAGCGTTCCACGGCCACATGTTGCCTTTCAGTGGCGTGTAGGACTAATCCCGTGATACAAACAGGAGCCGCAGAGGAGTCTCCCTAATATTTTGGCACCAGGCATTTTGTTGGTTGGGCACTCCCTGCACTTTGATCGATCTTTGGATGTCGCTTTCTAGGATGTGCGGTTTTTGGCTGGTAGACTTGCCAGCATGTTCCCATGTTTGCAGTTGTGTGCATGTGGCCCATCCTTTTTCCGATGCCTCCTTTCGGACATTCTCCAAAGGGTGGCTTGTACAGCACAGTACACTGATCTACATTGTGCTGCTTGGAACCTGGTGTGAAAGGTCTTCAAGACTGCAACACAGAGGTACCGCGCGCCCCCGAAACCCCGGGCGACAGAAGCAGTATTTCTTTTTAGAAAGGGTCCACAAGGCAGGTTCCAGAAAACTTACAGACGGGCTTTCCATGGGTTTCTGGGGTTGGTTACAAGGAAAGCCACCGAAAAAGAGACCCACCCACTTTGTAGACTTCCCCAACACTCCCTGTGGAAGAGGACGGCATTTTCGCATGCACCAAGGCCGCCCCGTGCTCGGCCAATTTCAAGGCTTGCGGGCTTTAGCTGGCCAGGGTGCTGCGGGAATTTGTCAAAGTAGGACCCCTCAAAGATGGGGGTTCTTTTATGGTCCTTTTTGGATTTCTTTCAACCGTCATCCCCCAAGAAATCCGCTGGTTTGAGCAAATTGACTTCCAGCCACCATTTGCCCCGGGCGGGGCTGTGACCGCGTGACAGCGGCCAGGTGCCAATCGCAGCCGGAGTCCTGGGCACCGCCCGCGCCGGAGCCTTGGAGAGTGATGGGAGCATGCTGAAGGCTCTCGTCTTCTAACTTTTTCTGCGGGCGCATGCGAGCGCACGCGCGCGCTGGGGCGCGTGTGCAGGCGAGGGCGGGCGGGCGGCGACGGCATGAGCGAATGTGCGCGTGCCCGTGCCGTGTGTGTGGGTTGGGGCAGACGTGCAACTGCGAAAGTTGTTGTGTTCAAGGAAGATGTTGCCTTCCCCGCAAGATGCAGAGGCGTGAAGAAGTGCTGAAGGCAGACCGGTTGGCATGATGGGGAATAGGCATACCACGTTGTGACTCGGAAGGGCTGTGGTTGATATGGCGTCTAGCACCTCCGGGGCAGCCAAATCGCTGAGGCCCCCCACGCCCCAGACGCCGCAGTTCGATCCTCGGTCCCCACTGCGGCGCATGTCGCCGCAGCAGGAGCTGCAGCGGCAGGATGGGTCAACAGGACGGGGCGCGCAAAAAATATATGGTCCGGACTTGCCGTTGGCTGCTTCTTAAGAGGAACTCCAATGTCATTTGGCAATCTGGGTTTCATGTTTGAACTGTGGGCCTGTGTGCGACAACTGAGTTGAGGCATTCATTTGTCCAGCAGTTGCTTGTTTTCGCGTCATAATTATTTGTTCCGGTCAACCCGCTGCGTTTTTTTGTGTTGGGGGTTGTTTCCTGCTAGGTGAGCCCCTCCAGAACCCTGTAGCTCTTCCCTGGTGTGTTTCTGGCTCAGTGTCAAAACACAACGAAACCTTCTTTCGGTCAGGGACCATCTTGCATCTTTGTCCCTTGACCAACATGACGAACAAGGCGAAAATTTAAATCCTGCGTTTCCTAGGTCTAGGGTTTAACCATGACCAAGCTATGGTGTGCTGGGAAGCCGCCCCCAAAGAAGAAGTTACGCCGACCGTCGACCTCAGTGTCTTCGGGTGACGTGCCCATGTCGAGTCCAGGATCCAACGAGGCAACGCAGGAGCAGCCAGCGTGGGGAAGCCCAAGAGGGGCTGCAGCTGGGGGGTGGGCGAGCTCCGGGCAGTTGCCGCCAGCGCTCACGGGATGAATTCGCAGTTGTTTTGGAGTCAAACAGATGGCCCGGTGCGCGTTCTTGTGCATGAGCGGAAATGGGTACGCACTCCGGATTTGCCCGTTCCTCGATCAGCCCAACCTTGCATCTCTGGGTCCCTTGGCAAGCAAGCCAGTCGAAGAATGAGATGACGTCATTTGAAAAGAACAATCGCAGGGAGAGTGACCGGGTTGATCCAACCGTGTTGCTTTGGAATCCCACACAATTGCCTTTTTTCAACATAGGGACCTCCAAACTTTTGGTTTTGCTTCTGCTCCCCTTCACCACCATCCTGGAAAGGTACCATGCAAGGGTGGGCCGGAGCTTCGCCGAGCTATAGCCTCGAAACGCCCGCCTCAACCTCCCCTCATACAGCGCTGCACACCTCCATGGCAAGTTGAATCGCGACCTCACGAGTGGTTTGCAGCCTCCATGAGGCTTCCTTTCTTGGCCCCGAAATTTCTGGTGCCGAATCTTTCGAGATGTCAACCGCTTTGAACCAACAAAAGTGGGTTGCCTCCTCTTTCCTTTGAAGGAAGCGGTTTTTCTTGAAGACACAACCATTGTCGGCGAAGAACAAAGTCTTCCTCCTCCGCCTAGGCCGCCCTGGGTGCCTGGGTTAAGGCGAGGGGACCGTCGCTGCTGGCCAGGGCCCGGTTTTTGGACCTCTGTGTTGGAAGGAAACCCAAACCGCGGAGGATTCTTCCCGTTTAGGGCCTTAGCACCCAGGTGCGACAAAGAGCTCGCGGCACGAAATGTCACCGTCCCCCAAAGATACCGCTTCCTGAGACTCCTTTGTCAAGACCAGGAACTCCCCTCAAAGCTTTGTGGGGTCTTACTTGGGGGGCGGGCTTACTGCCGGGCGGGCCCGCCAAACACAACGGAAGCCAAGTCAGCACAAGCTTAGCATCAAAGACCTCTTTGGGACCTTTCTCGGGACTGGAGGAACAAGGACCCTCAACAGATGAGTCTGAGATCACGGCAAGAGCCGGGCTGAGTGCATGGGTTTCTTTCTCGAGGCCCCGTGTCAGACCCCTGCAACCTCAGCTGCCAGCTGAGGGCCAGCAGGTCAGACAGCGCATGCGAAACCATCGCATGCCAGAGGTAGCTCTTCTATACCTCATAGCCACCACAGACCTGGGGGGGGGCAATGGGCCATAGGCTTTCAGACTCAATATTTTGTGCCAGAATTCATGGAAAGAGGAAGGGTGATCATTCATTGACGACCACATTGATCATACTCAGGGCTTAGTAAGAGCGAATTTGGCTCCCTCCCCTTTTCCCCCTCCCCATTTCCCCCTCCCCTGTAATCATCAATCTATTTCATCGCTCTATGATGATCCACGGCTCAGTATCGCCTCCGGTTGCCTTGCAGGCCACAGATGCAGCTGCAGCCGCCGCAGCTGCAGCCGCCGCAGCTGCAGCCGCCGCAGCTGCAGTGGCATTCTCAGGACAGCGGCTGTCGGCAGGTTCATTGGTACCAAAGTTGTAAAGGAACAAGCAAGCCAGCCAACCAGCCGGCTAGCCAGCCAGACCAACCAATGCACCAACAAACCGAGCAAGCTGGCAGGAGGCAGGCAAGAAAGCAAGCAAGCAAGCAAGCAAGCAAGCATGCAACCGACCGACTGACCGACTGACGGAGCTCAAGTGTATGGCCTTCGCGCGTGTACAAAATTTACTATGCCCTTTGCGGCATAAAACGCGCCAAAGGGCCATGGCCCTTTGTATTTTTCCGGCTCTCTCTGTGCAGGACCGCTTCATCCCGGTGGGGCCCCCGGCCCCGGCGGGTTTGCCGGGTGCCCCAGAGCGACTGCCTTGGGCCGGAACGAGGTGGTCGGTGCCTGAGTTTGGTGGCGCGGCTGAACCGTTTGTCAAGTGAGGGGAACCGCATTTGGCCAGCCGAGGCGGGGCCGGCCGCCCGGAGTGGTGGGCCCGGGGGCCTCAAAAGCGGGGATGGGAGGGTGAACGAAGCCGGGGTTCTGGGGAGGTTAGCTGGGAGAAAGTAAATGCCACAATTCTCCCATGTGGAACTCAAGTTTTTCCCCAAACAGTTGCGACTACTTTCATTCCAGTGTAGCTTTAAGGGGCGTCCCTTTTGGTCACTTGGAATTGGGTTCGAGTTCTGATGAGCAGTGCTACATTTCCAAACAGTTCCGATGGATGGTTCATCCAGTGAGAGGCAACGCCTAG